>JALPQI010026158.1:0-14351 GCA_025490895.1 Thaumatotibia leucotreta | reverse complement strand
GGTGTCGTAAGAGTCGACTAAGGGATTGAAGTGTCACTGACCATATTTGATTAAAGATTGATGATGGGTAGCAGCGTCATCATAGTGGACACATTACTGCGATCGCCAATCCGCTTGCCCAGCGTGGCGATTATGGGCATTTACCTCCTAATGCGTCTATACGCATAGTTAATAGGAGAGGCCTACGTCCAGCAGTGGACTATCATAGGCTGATGATGATGATGATGATATCGTACCTATTTAGTTATCGATATTTATAGTTAGAACACTATTTGTTGTCTACGCGTTGAAATTATTGGTAGTGGTTGAAAATTACAGTATAATTAGTATGTAATAATACCACCTTAACGAGATTGTGTTCTAAAAGTGTGTGTTTATGAAATAATGCAAGTTTTCAGGTTTGTTTACTTTTTGTTTTCTACTGACGTATGGTATACCTACATTGCTGTTCGGAAAATCTTAAAAAAATTCTGTATGGCCAAGTGCAATTAAGTGTCAATAAAAAAAGGACCTTAATGTTTATAATGAGAATAATGAGAATTTTAATTTAAGGTGACGAACCCTAACGGGGGATAGAACTGCTAATATTGATTTGGTTTTTAATAGTGTATTTAAATCTTTGTTGACATTGTTATATTATAATTCTATTTTGTTTTGACGATCATGATAACAATTCGTATAATTTTGACATGTATGCAAATTTGATCTGTAATCTTTTATCATGAAATAAAATAATCTAATCTATACTATTTACATTTATCCTATGACTGGTTTCATTTATCGCCCGTATTAAAATTACACACTGTATACTTATATAGCTACGTAGCTCAATTTCATATGCGGTAATTTCCGCGACCTCGGAATATGCCTACTGGTTGATATCGTAATATGATAAACGTAATTTATTTTCCTTATTCTCCTCATAAGAATCTCTTCACACATAATGCAACCTCATTCTCAGATTGGCACATGCCATTTTGTAGAGCGAAGCAGAGCCAAATGGTTATGTACTTTCATGGCTAGCGCGAAAGCAGGCGAATCGAATTCTTCAGGAAACCAGCATAATGTGACTTGCAATAACCGTATCATGAGCTGCTAGTACTTAGCGATTCATCATCACTAACGCTATATCGCTAACGCTTAATCGTCAATCGTAAGCGAAAGGCAGCTAACTGTCTTTGTCGCACTAATATGAAAGAGTGACAGAGAGGGAAAACTACGATACGTTACTAAGCGCTAGCGACTGGCAACTTGGCTGAGCACCCTGACGAATCGGAGCGAGAGTGGAGTACAAAAAAAAATTAAACTTCATAAAAAAAGAGCTATTGTATTGTTCAGACACTTAGTCTAATCTACAAATTTGTAGATTATCTGCTAAGATAAATTTTACTAATATTTTGTATATTCATAATTCTAATGTATTTTTTTTTATGTATTACAAACTTTTGCTGTTTATACAATTTTTCACTAGTGATGTATATTTGTGTGGCTTACGGAAATTGTCTACTAGGCTGTCTACCGCAGGTCTAGGAAATCCATTCAGGATATGAGGTAGCTGGCTCGACCAGACTCTTCTGCCATACAAGTTGTTGCTACTAGGTACATGTAAATACTTGTTTTTTAGTATTTCTTGTTTTTTAGTGGTCTATCATTCCTGACTACATTTCCCAGCTCATGTCTGTATTCCAGTATAAGTACTTTACGTATCAAGTAAATTTTCACGCAAACGTTACGTTACGCACGTTGTACTTGCCAACTCACTTGAAGTGTCACTGACCATATTGATGATGGTCAGCAGCGTCATCATAGTGGACACATTACAGCGATCGCCAATCCGCTTGCCCAGCGTGACGATTATGGACATTTACCTCCTAATGCGTCTATACGCATAGTTAATAGGAGAGGCCTACGTCCAGCAGTGGACTATCATAGGCTGATGATGATGATGACTTGCCAACTCATGATACGGCTTGCCAACAAGCAGTATTTAGTATATTAGAAGAGAGTTCATGTTAAAACGGATGACTAAAGCGCTCAACTCTCTTCCTCCAGAAGTAACGAACCTTTTCGATCGATATTTTAAAAATCCGCACTCCAGGGGCCAAACTTAATTTGCTGATCCAATTCGCCCCCCTCTGATTATCGGGGAGATATATCACCATCCTTCTTCCAAGAGAGGACGTGCCGACGTATTGTGCAATTATAAAGGTTTGTGTCGAGTGGAAACTTGGCTGTCCCAACTGGCAGATATACCGGGAGGCCGAGGCCGTCGAAAATATGTAAACATGCTCTCTAATTCACAAAGATGTAATGCTTATATGTATGAATAGGTTTGACTAAGCATTAATCTTTGTTTGTTAATGAATAGATTTCATTAACATTTTTGGAAGCAATGAAAAATTATATTGAAATATACGTTTTCCCAAACATTAAAGCAATTCTGTTTTATATTATGTATTTATCTTTCTTTTAGCTTCAGAGCAATGAATACTGTAGGCTTATAATGGTCCCGTGTATAAGGGCATTTTCACTTCTATCACCCAATTAGCTTAACTCTCACAAAAAAGTTAACTTTGTCAGTTTTGTAACTACGAGTATTAAATATTAACAAAAATATTTTTTATCATTTAATCCAGAAATAATACGCATATACGCAATATAAAAACATGAATAAAGTGAATTTACGTAAATAAATATTTAATGCTTAATTGTCGTACCAAAACAGACATCGAAGTTAACTTTTTTGTGAGAGTTAAGCTAATTGGGTGTCCCTAGAAGTGAAATGCCCATAATCTTTTGTCGTCGTTGCCGTCACGCTCTAACAAGCATGCTAGTACGAAAGTGACGCGTAGCTTGATAAACGGTAAACACATGACCATCATAAGCCTCCTGGTGTCTGGAGTATATTGTCATCATCATCATCAGACTATCTCAGTCCACTGCTGGACGTAGGCGGATTGGCGATCGTAGTAATGTGTCCACTATAATGACGCTGCTGCCATTCATCAATGAAATTAACGAATAGTCAATGACACTTCAATCCCTTAGTCGACTCTTACGACACCCGCGGGAAGAGTTGGGGTAGTGACAAGTGTATTCTTTCTGCCGTCACCACACGGCACCACACACGGCACATAGTATATTGTGATAGCAATGAATTCAAATCTCTTAACTTATAGTAGCTATAGGTACAAATATACATACCTACCCACATATTAAGAGCTTGGATACGACCTCTGACAAAATAAATATCTCAGAAAAAATAAAATACATCTCCGTTGTTTCTAAGCCTTACAAAATTCACTTCCCTTCGAAGCGGAAATCCCAAATTTGCTGACTCACAAGCAACCATAATAGATTTCATAGCGGATTTGCGACGCCGCCACAGGGGACCCAGGCCTACTCGTACTGCGAACTAGGAAATTCATTTTCGAGAATCTTTCTCTGTCACTCCAACGCAGGCATCATTAGAGTGAGAGAGACAAATTCTCGAAATTGGAAAGTCGTGAAATTCTTGATAGAGCGGGCGCAGCAGTGACGCGGTGAGGAATGGTTTTTATAAACTTATTACATGTGTTATGCTCAATCAAGAATAGGGTAGGTACATTCAATGATGTTTTAAAGGCGCCCGTTACAATTTTTTATTAGGTAGTACGAGTAAGATAAGTCGGTATTAATTAGCATAAAAAATACGTCTTCAAATTGAAATTTAATGAAAATTTGTAGACGTATTTTTACTTCCCGGTTCTTGCCATACAAATTCAGAACCGGGAGCACACTCTACTAGGGATCCTAGAATAGACTTCCAGTTAAGTACGGGCAAGTGGTTATTTTCAGTACAGATATATTTTTATATATTAGTGCGGGAAGTGGTTAATTTCATGTCAGGTTGAGACTTATACACGTGCGAAAAGGAAATTCGTAACTCGTGTCGATTAATACGTGACACTCCCTTCGGTGGTGTTTTAATTTATCGCCACTCGTTTCGAACTTCGTTTTTTTTCGTACTTGTATCGTAATATACTATTACGATCAGTCACCACACAAAAGTCACAATCTTGAAAAATCCCCAAGTCGCGTCTAAACGAAATATATTATATATTTACAGCGTCTTGAACCTTAAACCTATTCTAAGTAGGTATTCTAGATAAAATGAACGACCATAGATAAATGCTACTATTGCCCTGGGGTGCCGTACAGTCAGGCTCCAGGCTCGGGCTCTAAATAGCTGAAATATTTCTCTAGAGCGTATTTTCACTAAGTCGAATTGAAACATATTTCTATGTTCGTCCATTTATACTAATCTTAAGTTATCCTATTGCTGTTATTACCAAACAAATTCTTGTCTAATTTTTTTCCTGTATTATAGTTATTCTGGTTATTTTTCCACAGCTTGACATCAAACGTGCCTATTTGCACTTGTTCTCATACACCCTTGAATTTCTTCGTAGATAAATAAATAATAAATAAATATCTTGGGACATTTTACACAAATTGACCAAGTCCCACGGTAAGCTCAATTAAGGCTTGTGATGTGGGTACCAGGCGACGATATATATAACAGATAGATACATATAGATACTTAAATACATAGACAGCCATGACCAAGGAACAAATATTTGTGATAAATAAATACACAAATAATGCCCTCGCCGGGATTCGAACCCGGAACCTCCAGCTTTGTAGGCAGGGTCACTACCAACTAGGCTACGGAGGCTGACAAAGATGTATGCAGGTTTCCTCACGACGTTTTCCTTCACCAAAAAGCCCTTGTGAAAACTCGTATCAATCTCGTATTTCGTACGTAAGTTTATGAAAAAGTAATTGGTACAGTTGCCATTAGATATATCGTGGCTACCAAGGTGCTCGAAAATATCTGAACATGCACTTTAAAGCCATGACAATAAAGACCTGTTCAAATATTTGTGACCACCCTGATTCCGATATAATATATACAGGTACGAGCCCGCAATAGGACATAAATCTTGTTCACGAAATTAAGTAGCCATCGTAAAATCAGTCTCCAGTGTTACACAATAGTACCATGTAGTTCTAACAGCCATGGGACTGTAAATTGATACTTTTGTTTTATGTTTAATAATCCAATATCCAAAAGCATTCGCTTAAAAGTAGTCAAAATCAATATAACTTCAGATAATGCTTAATGCAAAAGTTCAGGCCCAAAAAAGTGTGATCTTTCTAGACAAATTCAGCAATGTTAGACTTGAGTAAGTAGGTATATATATAGTTAGAGAGGCAGTTAATAAAAATGTACAGTTTATTATACATAGTATCGGTATTGTAATTTAGTTAAAACCCATTGGGAAACTAAATGACCCGAAATGGTAAAATATGAGGAAACATTAGGTACGTAAATCCAAGAGTTTAAATAAAAGTCCCTAATAATGGAGAAATTGATATAACTATCAACCACATCATCCGAGAAGATAGGCAAAGAGCCCTAATTTGTAATAACATCCATACAAAGTTGTGGACTTATAAAAAATTAATTATACAGCACAGCAATGTCTACTTTATTTCGTGAACAAGCCTTAGAACCACGATCCGTACGCTTTATCGCGCTGTTTTTTTTTACATAAATACATAATATGTTATTATTTATTTCAGGTATACATATTATTAGACATGACTGTACCAAGTTGGGGTCTAATGAAGGGATCTAAGAGAAATCGGTTGAAGTCGTTTATTTTATTTTTAATTCGGTGATTATAATAATGCTGAAAATATTCCATTTTTACGCGAAAAAGATAAGTGGAACAATTTTATCTCGAACATTGTAAAAATATGAGCCTGTTACAAATTGGGCGCAATAAATGTGAACTTCAACATAAGGATATGATTATGCTTACCCAATATACCTATACCCGATCCACCATAGTTTTCCGAGACAAATAATCTGTCTAACTTAGAAAAAGCAGGTTTGAGTTAGGTGCTTTTTAATAAGATAGACATGATACTTAGGGTCTCACCAAACTAGTCGACGCCGTTTCGGCTAATCGCGTACTGAAAAAGCTTTATGTCAACGCAATAAGAGCGAGGACATCGTAAATCGGCTCGGCCCACGCGAAACGACGTCTTTCGACGGGAAAACGGCGTTTTGCCATAAAGCTGTTCGCATTCGTACGACCCGTTTGCAGCCTAACGCACACGTTCGCATTCCTAAATCTCCTAATACCGCCGTACGGTGCCGGAAAGAGTTGAACGGCTCCGATCACGGCCGAGTACCTACGGTAAGGACCGGTCAGAGCTGGCGGAAGCCGTTCAGCGTCTTCGACGGCCGAACATAGCTGACGACGGCCGAAAAGAGCCGATGACGGCCGAAGTAACTACTGATGCGTTTGTATTTATTCATTTGAATTATTACCCACACTAAAATCTGCAATAGATCTGACAACACGAAGTAATACTGTCGTAATCATACACGTCTGTTCAATTTCAAACTAGTTACTAACAACTAGTCTCCAAAAATGAGATTTACGATTGCCGATCAGCCGCTGTCCTATCTATCTGTTCGTCGGACTCGGCGGCTGTACGCGTCCTGTCGGACGTCTCGACGGCAGGACGGAGCACGGGAGAGCCGACCGCCGCTTTACAACTGTTGCGGTAGCAAATCGCAGCCGATCGAGCGTTTCTACGGCCGTAAGGAGGGTGAGACTGCTTAACGCAGGTGTTCAACCGCGGAGACGGTCGATCGGCTAAATGCGAATAGTGTGGTGTAAAACACTCGGCGAAAGCCGACTCCGCGTCGATTGGTTTGGTGAGACCCTAATACACTTTTTTTTACACATTGTCGTGACTGAAAAATCAAAGTATGACCCTTATGTGAACCTTAAGTTAATGTTTCTGTGTCACCAATATAGGTTAACCAAAACGGATAGGGGTTCCGTTAGAAAATTGAAGTTTATAGCCCTTAACTCGCGATACGTCCATAGGAGAGACGTTAGCCCACTAAAGACAAATAAATGGTTCTAGTTTTTTTTATGATTTATCTACGAAACCTGTTCAAACCTATTCAATACATTTATTTGACGATTCATATTCTAATAAGACTACTGAAGAACGCCCTTAAACTTTTAAATGAATCGTCAAATAAAATAATGTATTACATGTGCATAAAATGTGATAATTGCATTGTAAGTAGCGATACTGATTGTAACAAGGTAGACGCAACAACACATAACTCACATAAGTTTCAATCAAACCCTCTGTGCTCAAACTTTAAATTATTAATTAATTACATTAATTGGCAGCTGAGAGATACACCACGCTAAGATAGTTAGCATTTTTTTTATAAGATAGTAAATATTTTTTTACAATGAGGTTAGCAAGAAATGGCACACGGTTGCGTATTTGTGTTTTTATTTCAATTATTAAAAGCCGGTTTTCTTGGACTACGTATTAATTCCGACATTTGTTTAAACATAGCGTAAAGGTGGATTTAGACCTAACGATCGAATGCTCATTATATTCCCCACTCTACGAAATTCGTTCATTACACAAAACATTCGCTCGTTTGGTCTAAATCCACCTTAAGAAATTTGCCCAATTGGTAAATTTACCCATAGTTATTTAGAAATTATTAACATTCAGAAAACCGGTAACAGTACATCTCTATTAATGGTTGTTTTATGAAGCAAGTTATTCCTTTAAAAAACGGGACTATTAAAGAAAAAATATTGTTGAAAAATACATGCGGTCTTTAAAGTTTGCCGCCTGACTGATGGGTGCAATATACGATTGGGGGTCGTTTGTTTGTGCAATAATAAAGCGGGGCTTAGCGACGCTAGTTTACGATGTCGTATATTGCGGGCCGGGTTCCGCACTAACTAACTGTATTGTGTCCCAATAGAGCGAGGAACAGCGAATTTTGTACAAAAAACATTGTGTCGCGATAATCGAGATTAAAAATCGTGATCAATCTTTTATTTTGTATTATTTATTGGTTTATCGACCTTCTATTGTATTATCAAACCGCGATTAGAATGAGATTCGAAGGTACTGTTGACATAAGAGTGTATAAATCAATCTAGGATATATTCATAGTTAGGTACATTCATAGTTTAAGTGCAGGGACTTACGGACAATAAATTAATTGATCACTCAATTCATGTTGTGTTGAACTTTAGAATGTCTTTCTGATTCCGGTTTGATTATATGCAATTCTTCCGCTGAAAATAAAAAAAAGATAAACAAGTATGGCTGACATTCCATAGCATTATATTTTTATGTTAATACTAATAAATATCAATAATATTAATAAAAAATGTATGTGAACTTCATGTTTAAGATTTTAAGTTGGTGATAAGCCAAGATTGTGTTCTGAAAGTGATTGATTATGAAATAATACAAGTTTTCTGGTTTGTTTACATTTTTTTTTACTTTCAACTGACGAATGGTATATATACATGAATGGAAATGCTAATGACTTCAAAGTATATAAAAAAACACTTCCCGCTGAAAAGAATTATCTAAATACATAAGAGCGATTCATGCATGAGGAAGGTTTGAGTATCAATAATGTATGTACCCATGCAAAGCCGGGGAGGTTTGATAGTTGCGTATAAATAAAGAGTATGAACTTTTTTCAAAATATCAGCAGGCCAAGATAAGCGATGAGTAATAAATGTATGAGAATGATATATTCGAACGAAAAGTCACGCGGCCATTTCCATAACACATTATTATGGTCTCGTGACTTATCGCTTATCGCATACGATTGTAGAATGGCGTCTTGGCTATACCTGCAGAGAATAAAGACGACTCGCAACGATTTCGGAAACAGCTTCCGCCTATGAATTACGCTGCGCCGCGCGGGGGAAACGATTTACGACTTTTTACAACTATGCTTCCTGATTGTTCCATGATTTTTCATTAACCGCGGGGAAGAGAAAAATGTTTATTTAATGTTAGCCTTACATAATGGTAGTGATTCGGTTGACCAAATAGCCCAGCCATAATCGTGCAGTCAAGTATAAAAGCATCTATCTATCTATTCAGCCCGTGTCCACCACTGCTGGGTATATGCCTCTTCTTTATTACGCCACTTTCCTCGGCCCTATGCTAGTCGCAACCACTGCTTTGTTGCGGTTCGGCAGATGTCGTCGGACCATCCTGGTAGGTCTTCTTGACCAGCCTGGCCACCATTCAGTAACCTACTTCGCCCACCGCCCATCGCTACTTCTCGCCAAGTGTTCTGCCCATCTCCACAAAGTTGTTTAAAAACATAGTTGTATAACAATACCAAAAAATTGTCACAGGTCACCATACACATCATCAGCCTCTCTCAGTCCACTGCTGGATGTAAGGCTCTCGTATGAACTATGCGTATGAACGCGTAAGGAGGTAAATGCCCATAATCACCAAGGTGGGCAAGTTGGTTGGTGATCGCAGTATTGTGTCCACTATGTCCACTATGGCAGTCGTTGTCAATGCGCGAAGCGACGCGGACGCATTGATGAGTAATTAATTTGTTAATTGCGAATTAGCGCGGCCCGGCCGCTGCTAACGATTTTTCACAATGAGCGCGCAACGTGAGCCCATTGTGAACGACTTTTTGGCCTATCTGCAAGAAAAAAAAAAGTTGATGCGAGATGGAGCTATGGACCTGGAGACAGCTGTGCAGTTAAGTTCCTGGGCATCGACTTTCACAGTCGATGACTTCTGTGCAGCGAAGCAGGTGCTGTGCCAATACTTAGGAATTGCCGGCACATATGTTCCCCACCGGAGAGGGGATGAAACCGGTGAAAAGACCCTTGGGGATATAAAAAAGATCCTAAGGGATTACGAGGACCGACTTCCGGAGTTTGTGAAGATGGGAGCTAGCCTGCCGTCTGTCTCTCCGGAGGACGTAGACGTTCGCAGCTTGTTGAAGGATATCGTGGCCCTGAAGACAAGTCTTGCGCAAGTAATTTTGAAATTTGACGCGGCCCAATTAACTATTGCCGAGCTACGCAACGAAGTCATCAGTTTGCGGAATAGCGCTCCTAATACTCGGTCAGCGGCGTCAAGTTTCAAGACCGAAGTCCGACCCGGCTCGTGCGTCGGGTCACGTTTACGTGTTGCTGACACCGCCACAAGTGTCGCACGCGCCGCTCCGCCGTCCGCGCCGCTCCCGCGCGCCCGGCCGCCCCCTGTTTCGAAGCTACGTCAGCGTGCCTACGCCGATGTCGTCACACTGAAAAAAATAATTTGTTAATGGTAACCGAACTTTCGTCAACCTGTAACTTAAAAAAAGTGACGAGCGAAGTAAGGCAATATCTTACCAAAATCAGTTCGGTTAATTTTCTACTAAACAATTGATGTTGTGTATTGCTAAACAATATTAGTTATATCATGTGAAAACTGTCTGTTGTATATTACCATAAGTTCAGTTATATTTAGTTTACAATTCAGTTATTGTAGACGTGCTGTATGTTGATAACAAATTTACTGTTTGTCAAAATCTTACTGAATTCACAACTTACTTTAATCAAATTTTCTGCTACGCCTAAACCAACTGCCTCAGTTATGTTTAACATAACTTTTTTGTTACCTATAACCAATTTAGAGTATTATTTTAAGCAATTTGTTTCATTATATTTAACCAAATTATTTGCCTGCATGTAACCAAACGAATAGATTATACACGACAAAAATACGTTGTTCATATACAGCCAAATGTTTAATTATTTTGACCAAATAGTTTGCCTACTTCTAACCAAATGAATAGGTTATACATGACAAAAATACGTGGTTCATATACAGACAAATATCAAATGAGTTGTAAATAGGGCTCACTGCCTGTATAAAATCAGTACGTCTCATCGTCACCTTTCTTATCCCCTGGGTGATGAGACGTACTGGATTTTATACAGGCAGTGAGCCCTATTTACAACTCATTTAACTACAAGTAGGGTGTATAAGCCACATCGATGATTACCCAAAAAGAAGTAATACTAAACGAGCAAAAAAAGAAACATTTATTTTAATTAACTTTATTAATTGTAATAATAGAAACATTCATAGTCATTTATAAGAACTGTATAGTAATCAAAATAATCAATCAATCAATAATACAATCGCGAGCAAGAGTACTTTTTGCATCACTTTATAGGTTTCCATTGCACAGCGTATCTTTGTAAACCAATTTATTTTTCTAAATTATTTTACGAGTAATTCCATTATTTTGCTTGATACATTAGCTTCAGAGTCTCTTTGATTACAAGGAAAATGAATAAATTAAAATTATTTGGTTCACAAAGACATGACATGGTTTGAAATGTCCTTATGTAAACTTCAACACGCTTCGCAAAAAAAAACGTTTGGTTATTTCTATGCTAAGTATTGTCTATATAATGAAGTACGTTTGGTTACACATTGTATTTTATTTGGTTAGATAAAGCGAATGATCTGCTAGAGTAGCAAACCCGTATTTGGTTTTACTCTACTAGACAAAACGGGTTATATGTAACAAAAATATGTATTAAAATAGCAAATGATTGTTGAGTTAAATCTAAACAATTTTATGTTATGGATAATAACATCGTCTTTGTTAGAAGCTAGGACTTGGTTTTTGTTGCATATTATCAATGCTTACTCTTAAATTAGACCAAGCGGTTTATTTACATGTGAACACTTGAATTTGTTTACTGTTTTAATGTAAGACGTATACAAGCATTTATTTACGAATAGCCCAACTTAGAATAACATTATCCATTTGGTTTTTAATACGCAAACCTGTTTGTTAATAGAAATTAACTTTAGTAACGCCATACCGAATTATGGTTAATGATGAAATAGCCAAAGTAGGTCAGTTAAATATTTTTTTCAGTGCACCGGGCAGCAAGTCGCAGCTGACCGAGTCAACTCGCCCTCTAAGGCGGGTGAATTACGGGCTCCCAGTAGCGAGATGTCCTCCCGCACCAGTGTAGATAAGGAGGGATTTACACTGGTTCAAAGGAAGAGCAAGGTGCGCAGGGCGCCTCGCAAGACTTTGGGTGGCATCGCCGAACCAGTTAATTCTGGTCTTCGGGTCGCAACTCCGTGTAAGGCGCTCTACGTATCACGCCTGCATTACTCCGCCGTGGCTGATGACGTGGCGGAGTACGTCCACCGGAAGACTGGCCTCTCGCTGAGGGTGCAGCAGCTGCGGTCGCGCCACTACGTGCACTTCAGCTCGTTTGTGGTGCGCGTGCCGCGGCCGCTCCAAGATACTATCGCGAGTCCGGACTTCTGGCCGAAGGGCGTCGTGTTTCGGCGGTTTCGGGGCAACCTGCCGAACCCTACGACGCCGGCTCAGACGACGCAACGGAGCCACGCAGTTGTGTCGCCTAAATCTAATTAATGTGTTTTTCTATTTTGTATTTGTATTGTATAATTTTAGTTTCATGACGCATTGGTGTTCTACTGTAATGTCATGTAAACTTTTGTTTTAATAAATAATAAATGACGTGCCGTCATCACGATCGAAACCTAAAGTTATGGTAGGTACTCGGGATTCTACAACATTTGAAGCAAGTTAGTAACAAAACCAAGTACTTAGTTTCAACTTCAACTTAACATTTCAATAAAGTTGATCGCTACTTTAAGAAATAAAATACTTATAATATTATTTTTTGTACTGCAGGTTTTGCTAATTACGATACTTACCAACTGAATGTTACTTCACCATAATATATGCGTACCTACCTTTTTGGTTGCAATAGAATGAAATAAGTGTTAGTGGTCGAGTGCATCCCTAAATACAATTCTGAGGAAAATCTGAAGGAACAGTCGAAAGATTCACATTTATTTCCTTTAACTGTCTATAGATATTAAATTCGAGGATGCCAATACAAAATTGGGTTCATTGGGCGATCGAAACGGTAGCAATTGTATGAAAAATTAACTTTGAATGTTACATCGACTAGGCCATAACGATCGACATTTTGATGTACAGTTATCATTTTGGCTTGGTGCCTATTCTGTTAAGCCCCAATATTATCGCGCGACACAAAATTTAGGGAGCAAGTCGTAACTCGATACTTTGCATTGATGACATTGTTCGACACTTCCAGATTACATCGCTACTTTGGGCGTTCTGCCAACCATAGACGTTTATCGATATTTTATTGAGCAAATATTTTAAATATCAGAGTGCGTATTAGCCAAGTGACTAATCGCTAAAGCTCAGTAAAATATACTAGTTTTCTCTCTTTCTTATTTCTTATTAGGGCGATAAGCTATAAAGTCACGTGACCATAATATTGTACGTAAATGGTCACGTGACTTTTCGTTCAAATCTGTCATTCTCATACATTCATTACTTTTCCCTTATAGAATACGCTTTGCTAGGCATGCAGTAAAACTGATCTCAGGTTAGCTGAATGGATATCACTTTTGATATTGTGTTAGTCTGGAGATCGAGGACGGGATTTAAAAACCGAGGTAGACCACCAGCCCGCTGGAGCGACGACATCGCTAAAACATTTATTTAACAGGGAAAATGTGGATGAGAACGGCAGAAGATCGTAGATAATGGCGTGCAATGAACGAGGTCTATGTCTTGCAGTGTATGTAGAAAGGCTGAAAAAGAAGAAGAGCACTTTTAAATCCTATTTACGTTCCAATATCCTATCACAAAGTTAATAAACTTAAGCATAAGTGCACATAAGTAAAGGCCGGTTGCAGCTGTCGCAAATTAAACAAAGTTGCCGTCCGCCATGACGACGCAACTGCAACGTTATTGTAGAATGGAATGCGTTCGCTACTAGGCTTTCCAGAATATTCCACGTTTTGGAACGAGAGTAACTAACAATTGTTTTAGACATTTCGTTTTGTGCTTTAAAATAATCATTTTATTACAAACTGTAATATAGGTATAAAACACACGGCTGCTATGCAGCAGCAGTGGAGGGTTGTATCCCCGGCTCGTACCAATAAGTTTGAAAAAAACCGGCCAAGTGCGAGTCGGACTCGCGCGCGAAGGGTTCTGTACCATTATCATTAAAAAAACACAGTTAAATCAACCTATCTCAAAAACTATAAGAGATAATTTAATCAAATCAAAAATCGTTGATAGAGTTTATTAATATGCATAACATATTTTTTTTTTACAATTGTATACCACGTAGTTTAAAAAATAGAGGGGGGGGACACATTTTTCAGACTTTGACAGCTGATATCTAGAAAACGGTTCGCTTAAATAAAAATGTGATAGATAAACCTTTATATCATTTTCAAAGACCTTTCTATTGATACATCACACGCTTATAATATATGTCGAGGTGAGAGCTTCTGTGGCTTTGGTAATGACACGAAATTCAGGGAAGTGAATGACAGATTTATTCGAAAAACCGTGTTCCTTATATACA
>JALPQI010026155.1:0-13193 GCA_025490895.1 Thaumatotibia leucotreta | reverse complement strand
ACATTGATTGAACACTTTTAATGAAAATGATAATCCGACATAGTATTAAACACCTACACAATGTAAACTTACATAACAATTTACTTTAAAACTTGAAACTTAATTTTAATTTAAGTTAGAGAGGTGAAAGGAGATTTCAAGATTAGATTAGATAGGTTGAGATTGAGTTTGTCAGGTCCTGTTATGCCTTGATTTTGCAACAAAAAATCTAAATCAAAACGATCTCACCAAATTTGCTGAGGGTGTAGGTGTTATATGCGGCTGTATCCGCTACGCTTGCGCCTGGTCGCGCGAGGCATGCGGCTGCGCACGATGTTGCGGGTTATCAAACGCACTAACACGCACTTGCATACACTCACTGAGACACGAAAATATTATATGGACGCGGCACTTTAGAATACATAGGATAACACTATTTGCGTAATTGTAAGCAGAATTTAAAGTCGGGCTCAAGGGCTTTCTCTAATATTAGCACCCAAAAATGTTGCATTCGCGTCCACCAAATGTTGCGTGCACATCTGGTATCGGCGCCTATTGTCTTCGTGGGACAATTGGGCCTTAAAGGAGCGGCAGGATAATTGGGAAGCGACCGCTCAGCTCGGTGTCCGAAACGAAAACTCAAATTTCCCGTGTGTTTGACATGACATGTTTATGTGTGCGTGACCTCAACTCTCGTGGAACTATCTATATAAAGAAACATAAAAGTAAAAAAAATATTTTAATAGGTTACATCGGCATAAAATACAATTTATTCTTGAAAAAAAAAAACACACACAAAACATAATGACATTTAATATTTAAATTTACAAACTCTCTCAATTTTTCACATTATTAGCCTTGAAAAGTCGCCCCTTAAAAATAATTACGGAAACGTTGCCACTCCACTTTTACGGGATGCTAAAATGGGGTCGATAAATTCGCGTTAGCCGACATCTGTTTTCTCATTAGTGATGATTTAGAAACGGAAAAGAAATTAAATTAGTTGAAACAAAAGAATAAATAGGCTGTTTTTTAAAGCGCGATATACTGTCAAATTAGTTAATAGAATTTATAACAGATGTCGTTTATATAGAGCGACTTAAATATTGTCTTTAATAGAAAAAGTTTTTTAATAGATGTCAAGAAAAGTTTCGTTGAATTTAAGGTAAAATATTAGATGTTAAGATCTATTTACCGTTTGGCGTAGAAACTTTAGGTTCGTGGGGCCCCAGCGCACGCCAATTGTTTTTCTGAGATCGCGAAACGTCTGTTTGACGTAACTAAAGACCGAAGAGACTTCTTCGCACAACGCATCAGTTTTACGATACAGCGAGGAAATGCCGCCAGCATCCTCGGTACTCGGTACAATGCCACAAGGGCCAATCTTAGACATAGGTTAGGTTAAGTAGATTAGTTAGATTTAATCTATGTACAGTCAGTTACAAAGTCATGCAAGTGCACTTTAGCAATAGGTATATCCTCCTTGACGATAATGTTTACAAACGCCGTGTTCAAAAAAACTAATTCAACAACAGGTCAACTACGAATAAAAAAATTAAAAGACTAATGTTTTCCTGCACAAATAACCAAGAATTTTCTTCGCTCCAATTTATCACTTAGCCAGGGACACGTAACTATTAGACTGAATTTTTAGAATTCAAACTAACGTGAAGAGCTGGCGACTTCCTCGCACAACGCATCAGTATTGCGATACAGCGAGGAAATGCCGCCAGCATCCTCGGTACAATGCCACAAGGGCCAATCTTAGATATAGGTTAGGTTAAGTAGATTAGTTAGATTTAATCTATGTAGGTATATAAATAGTAGTTTTGAAAATAAATATGATTTAGAACGTGAAACTCAAATATATTTAAATATTAGAGTAGGACGGGGATACTCCGTGACGAGGATCCTCTTAATTGATCGAAACATGTCGAATAATTATCGACTTTTGCGTGAGTACCCCGTTCCGCTTAATATTTAAATTTATTTGACTGGATTGTATTCGTAGCTGCTAAATAAAACGTGAATTAATAGCGAATTCCAATACCTATAACGTAATATCGGAATTACGTATTTCGTAGTAAGAATATACAAATTTTACATTATTATGGACTTTTACGTCCACGTTACAAGTATTTCACATATATTACGTATTTATTGTTACATATATTACGTGAATGTTACGTAAAACAATATACAGTGTCAATTGATCCTGAATAAATGATAATTATGTGTTGCAGATGCATTGCAAGTCTTCAAAAATACCCGTCTTTTAAACTCCGTTTTAATTACGAGAAAAAACTGTTTATGAATAAAGTAGTGTTCACCTAAACCTGGAAATAGTTTGCTTGGGCGGAATTAAAGTAAGCAAGGCCCGCAATTTTCCAAGGAACCCGCAAATGGTGACTTAGAGCGTCGATAGTGTGGATAAGGCTTTAATATTATAAAAAAATATATAATTAATGTTTTCAGTTCATGTGGTACTTCTTTAGGAGAAGTATAGTTTCTTTTTTGTCAGATCAAAACTTCGGAGGGCCATCTGTACTGAAAAACGTCGTGCAATACGAGTACACAATACACGTGCGAAAAGGAAATTCGTAAATCGTGTTGATTTCAAATCGGCCCCTCGATGGTATTTTACCTTGTCTTTACTCGTTTCGAAATTCATGTTATTTGCACTTGTATCGTAATGTACTATTTTGCCCCTAACTTCATTTGCAAGTGATAAGTTAAATACACACCATTCCTTATTCAAGTAGGTATAGGAACAAGTACTTTAGAACTGTCATACATCATCTTTTTATAAATAAACTAGCGACCCGCCCCGGCACCCGCACACGGCACCCGTAGGTATAGCACCCGCACGGGTACTATACCTACATAAAAACCTTCCTCTTGAATTACTCTACCTATTTAAAAAAATCTCATCAAAATCCGTTGCGTAGTTTTAAAGATTTAAGCGTACAAAGGGACATAGGGACAGAAAAAGTGACTTTATTTTATACTATATGAAATTGATTATAATATATGAAAGAAAAAGAAAAAATTTGCTGTGACATATTATTCAAGAATGTAAACAAAGATGCACGACGAAATCCAAAAACAAATGTAATACTCAATAATAAGCTCCATTGCACCTATTCCGACGCACTAAGGACATACATAACAGTCATCAGAGAAATTCTTTAAGCTAATGAAATAAACAAAAAGTAAACCACTTTGAACATATTTTAACAAAATGAACGGACATAAACATGGCTTTCTGTCACAAAAATTACCAGCTCCATTCCTTACCTGGCAGCCATTACGTTTTGAGCGTTGCTCACAGGAGATTGCTTTTCGCCCGCACTTCATTTCTCTTGCAAATTTCATTTTTTACCCATTTATGTGGTTCAGCGGAGATACAACATACATCACTAGAGGCCTACCGAAGTGTTTTGATATTAGAATCTTCGTAGCGTTCATCATCATCATTTATTCATGAACAATCTTACAATTGTACTTGAATGTACTTATGTACATAAGTACATTCAAGGTCCTTAAAGCTAAATAAAAATAGAACCATTAATCAAGTACACAGCAATACAACACAATATCAGAAAATAAAGGTCACACACAAAAAAGTAAATAAATGATTAAATAGACAAATTCCTGAAATAAGTCGTAAACTCCTCTATGGAACAAAAGCACTCTTTCAACAGCAATGTTTTTAATTTACCTTTAAAGATAGGAAGGCTAGTGATATTTCTCCACTCACAGGGAAGCTTATTATAGAGCTGTACACTTTTGGAATACTGCACAATGAGTGACTACTCTGTTTTGGCTGCAGTTTACAGAGTAGGTATTTCCTTCTTGTGCTAATGCGTATCTCTCTCTTCAGGGGTTTCATACTCATCGAGACTTTTGACTAGGTCAGTAAGGAGCAGAAGGATGTACGGGCAAGGGACAGACAGTATCTTTAAGTTTTTAAAATGTTCCCTGCAAGACTCAGTTTGTGGAATACGCACTACAGTTCTCAAGGCTCGCATTTGAGTAACGAACGCTTTGTTCACGTTATACTCATAGCTGTCTGTTGCCACTTTACATATTTCAAGTTAGCGAGCGATTGGCAACTTGGCTAAGTGCCCTGAATCGAGCTCTTGTGATCCTTACGACTAGTACGTAGATTTTTTTTTCATTCTGTTAACATCTTATAAATTTTGTATGCGTACGTAATAACTTAATAAGATATCACGATTTTGGGACATGCTTTTATTCCTAAATTAGAATAAAATGAGTCTAGTCATCGTTATCAACGCGCACTTTCCGTGGCAATGGCTATGGTTGACAGAAAAAGTAACAAATGTGAAAATGTGATTTTGTTCTATTACTCGTACTTTCACTAAAATAGTACTCTCCTTAGGATACATACACACATATATCCTACTTTAAAAAATAAAAAATCGAATGTCATTAATTTATGACACAAAATAGTACCTTAAATGACATTTTGCAAAGTCTTTATTTTAAGTAAAATAAATATTCAAGTGGATTAAGATCAGTGTTACATAATGGATTTTTCAATTTGACCTGAACGTTTAACAGCCGAATCTATTTAATATATTTTAGCCTTTACTCGTTTCATCAGTGTAATTTGAATAAGTGATTAAAGTATGTATAGGTAATTAATTATTATAATTAAAATTATTATAATTTCTGAAGTTTTAATAATTTATAAAATACCTGTGTATTTGATTTTTCTGTCAACCATACTTTGCCAAAACCGCACGTTGATAACGATGACTAAATGAATTGCTGGTGCCGATTAATAATCAATAAACGAGTGGCAATAAATTGAAATACGTCCGAAGGAAGTGTTTTAAATCGACACGTGTTTCGAATTTCGTCGGCTGACAACCAAAACTGACTACAAAAACTGTCACTGCTCTTAGCAACCTCCTATGTCAGTATTAAGTCAGAACTGAGATACGAGCTTTATTTCAAATAGGTATTTGTTACTTAGTGAGTTTTGCTTGTCAACCGACGATTTATTTTTCGTACGTGTATAGTACGACGTTTTTCAGTAGAGATGGCCCTCCAAAATTACGACCTGTCGAAAAATGCACCACTTTTCGCGCTGGTGCTCAAAAAAGCACCATCTGTACTGAAAAAATACTTAAAGAGGAGACTTTTAGATAAAGGGGCCTATGGGTTATTATGTGTTTATCGCGTCTGCGTAACTTTAAGAAAAATGTGTAAGGACAATTTTCTTCAAGATCTACCATTTTTTGAAGGTCAGAGTCCCCCCCCCCCCCCCCAACTCTTGTCGCGGGTGTCGTAAGAGTCGACTGAGGGACTGACGTGTCATTGACCATTCTTTGATTTGATTGATAATGGACAGCAGCGTCGTCATAGTGGACACATTACTGTGATCACCACTCCGCTTGCCCAGCGTGGAGGTTATGGGCATTTACCGCCTAATGCGTCTATACGCATAGTTAATAGGAGAGGCCTACGTCCAGCAGTGGACAGAGATAAGCTAATGATCTGATACATAGCTTGAACAAATGAAGACACAAACATGACTGGACCTAAACATAGCATATTTATACCGTTGGCCGAATATACCTTACAATTTTCTTTAAGATCTATCGGAGCTATTTTTGGACCAGGATCAAACACCGCCATTAAAGGTCCGAGAAGGTCCATTGACAGGATCCGAGATTGACGAAGTGTAGGAAGGCCAATTGAATATGTTTACTTACCCGTCTTCTTCAGGTCAGTGGAAACTATACATAGCTTGGACGGAGCAAGACACAAACAAGACAGTAGACTTAGAAACAGTAGGCTAGAATAATAATTTGGTAAGGTCAATTCGGATAAGAACGTCAACACTCTCGTTTAAAGAATACGGGTCGGGTAAAAATTTTCATAGAAAACACTGTAAACACGCTGTCTTCAAATTTATTTTTAAAATGTTAAAATAAGTGGAATCCAATTGAATACCTATTCAATTGTATTTGAACTTCCCTGATTTTACTATTGCAGTAAAAAAACATCTCATTTTATCTTCAGACAACTCCGTGAATTTAAAAGTTGCAAAGAATATAGATAGATAGATATATTAGATAGATAGATAGATAGAAAAAATCAAATCATGCCTTCATGATTAAAAAGCCACTTTTTCCATACATATGTTTGGCGGTTTTAGTAAGCACTCCAAATTTTTGGGTGTTCAAATCGATTAAATTTTTTTTAATTGTACAATTAATTAATGAAAATTAATATAATCGGAGAGAATTCTATATAATATATCCTGTAAATATTTGAAAACTCTGTTCAGCCCGTTTGCAGAAATTTCTATGAAAAATGACTCCTGGCCGTTATTCATTGACTGCAAGTGTATTATAGGCTTTATCGATGATATCATAGCAGCATAAGTATACAAACGTCTGAGTAACAAACAAGACCTAAAAATGGTAGGATAGAATATGATTTATATTAATTTAATGTTGGCCTTCCATAAGATAAGATTGTAGGTATTTTTTACATTATTCCGAACGCTAAAAGTACGTAATGAAGTTACAAGTAAATTCACGAAAGCTGGCCCTAATGGATCGTGTAAGTGACAGAATTGTGGATGTAAAAATGACAGTAGATGCAGTTTGGTATAGCACGGCCGCATACACACAATGATAGTTGTCATTCATTTCATTCATTCCATTCGTGCCAGCTTTCTGTAATAAACCGTACAAAAGTTTTATGATTAAGAGCAAACCTGCCTAGTTTTCTACTGTTTTTGTGTTACTTGTATATACAGTGTGTACCATTGCATTCGACAGATGAATAGACGTTACGATTCCGTTTATACCCGACATAAATAGGTACACTGTAGAACTGTGGCAGACGTTCCTATTTTGAGCAGGTTGAAACTAAGCTTTTAGTTTAACGATCTGTTTCTTAAAGTTCTCTTAAAAGGGCAGTAAATGCTTATAGCTAGAAGTTTCCATTATGTCTATAAACTGGTGCTGGAAAGTCTATAAAGTGAAATTTAAAAACTAACCTCAGAAAAAGCTTAAACTTATTTTTAAGAATCATTATATATACCTAGGCACCATTTTAATTACACGAACATAAATTCAATAGTACCTTCTCTCTAAAATCTTAAGGACTCGATTCTCGTTAAACAAAAAACTTTCAAGAATTTCGTGTTATAAAAAAGGAAAATTCAAATAAATTACTGGAGCATTATGTGGTTCCGTAGCATCATTTTATTCGGTGATATTCAAATTCTCTACATGTGTATGCGTTTTATGTTGACACGCAGGCAGACTAACCAACAAATATTTATAATTATTTTAGAGAATTCAACCTTTCGTGACATTTTCCAGGAGAGCTAACTTTTAGATCTGAAAGAAATATCAGCCCTGTATCGCCTAAATTTTACTGTATCTTACCAATTTATGAACAAAGTGTTGTTGCGAAACTTAAATTAAACAGGGTGTCCTAGGAGACATGATCATTTTTATTTTTTTTAACTACACTAACTCTCAATCTCTTTAAAAATAGGCACATTTTTTATAATTTTTTTGTCATTGATTTTACTTAATGTACTCAATACTATAACGTTATAATAAGTAGTACGTATAGGTACTACATAAACAGGCTATGAATGTCATTATACGTATTGATGATAATTACTAATAACACGTTTAGGGATCCCTAAAAATTATGTGTCAATTGCTGAAAATCAGACTGTTAAAGGGCCATTGACCGGGATCCTTAATGGGGACCTAAGTACGTCCGGAGGGCCCTTAAGGCCGGGTCTGATAAAATGGATCTGCGTCAGCCCAGATCCTTGAGTTAAGGGCCTGACAACACGTGTATAACAAAGATCGGAATTTTGGGTATTTTTGTGACAGTGATATTATAATAATAGGATAGTGCCACGAAAGTCTACGATACAATACAATACAAAACGAAACTCTTTATTGCACACCTCACACGTAATAAATAAATAAAATAAAAAAGTATACAAAACAAAAGAAATACAAAAACAGAGGTCACGAAAGGCGGCCTTATCGCTACGATAATTCTGGAACTGATAATAGATAATGAACAATAAACCAATTATTGTAAATATCCAACGAACTAGAGATACAATAGAAGCCTGACTCGAGCTCAAAAATGACCCCACGACGAGTGTGCCGCGAACGATTGAGTGTGCTGCGATTGAATTTGACAGCTTTAGTGCAACAGAGATTTTCCGTGACATAGGATGTCAGCTGTTAGAAAATAATAAAATCAAAAACCCCCGTACAATGCCGTCTTGTGCAGTAAAATGGTGTAAATCCAACTCCAAGGATCACAAAAAAGAAGATGGGAACCATTGGTTTGCGTAAGTTTGATCCTGAACACGATAAATAATTATTTAAAGCAACAGATTATTTTACAGACTAATACGCTAAACCAAATGTCGTATCTCTATACTAATTTCATAGTAACTTGTGTCTTTTTGTTACTGAGTTACATATTGGGGATAGGATTATGCAACATTTCTATGAGTAAGTAAACTACCTATTAATTTTATTTTCAAACAAAAAAATAATTTAAATTTTGGATTTAGTTCTTAATCTTTCTACTTGTATTAAATATTTATTTATTCTAATAGATGTATAAAGTCAAACAAGAAAGTATGCCGTCGCTCTGTAGAACCTCCTAGCAAAGTATACATATTTTTTTTACATATTCGTAATATCCGTCCACCTTTTGTCTAATTTTCTAAATGATGCTGGTAAGAAGGTCTAGTTGGTGTATGTCAAAAAATTTATGTATACTTTGCTAGGTGGCGCTTCAAAGCGGCGGCACACTTTCTTGTTTGACTTTATACATCTATTAGAATAAATAGTATCTATTACAATAAAATCTTTGCTTGTATGTATTACGACTATTACCCACTCTCTGTAGTCTCGTTGTCGTCGTATGATTAAAGGAGACCAGTACTTATGGTATTTGACATCACGCAGCGATAATAACGCACGATTATAAGTCGCAATGTACATAGACCCCTATATCTGCCATTAATCATATAGGTATGTTCTTTTACTAATAGTATCAAAAGTGTAAGGTTATTCATAGGGCATCTAACGAAACAGCATGTCTGTTAGAAACGAATAGACGCCGAATTCGTATGATTATCATTTTGATCTTAAGATACCCACCTACGAAGAACAGTTTTTCAAATGAAAACACCATGATTGTTATACCTATCCTTTATTTATTTATTTAAACTTTATTGCACAATAAAAAAGTACAAATGGACTTAATGCCTTAAGGCATTCTCTACCAGTCAACCAAATTCTCTACCAAACCGATTTATAACATTATTACCGATATTAGTACATTATGATACAAGTGTGCTAAGTTTTATACGACGTTTTTCAACACACTTACGAGGAATAACCGACTTTTAGTAACACTTTTATTAAACTTTGTTGCTAGGTGATTACTACTTACGTAGGTACTGGCCCAAAGTTACGTTTAACCTTTTTATTTTTTTCTTGTTCATTACTTGAAGTTCACAATTCACATAAAAGCACCATAAAAGTAATAACAGTAAACACAACAAAAATAAATAAACGCAACATACAATTGAAATTCACTCCACTCCGAATAACAAATACAATGGTAACTTTTAAAAGGCGCGCGCATACCTAAGGAATTTTAAACGTGCGCAAATTTGTAAGGCAGCATTCCTATCGACAAACAGCCAATATAAAAAAACTGCGAATCATTAACGATTATCATAAGGGCATTTTCACTTCTAGGAACACCCAATTAGCTTAACTCTCACAAAAAAGTTAACTTCGATGTCAGTTTTGTTTCGACAATTAAGCATGAAATATTTACGTGAACCCACTTTATTCATGTTTTTATATTGCATAAACGCGTATTCTTTCTGGATTAAATGATAAAAAAAAACACTTTGTTAATATTTAATGCTCAATTGTCGTTATAAAGCTGACATCGAAGTATTTTTTTTTTGTTAATCTAATTGGGTAGCCCTAGAAGTGAAAATGCCCATAAAATAAAAATACAATAACTTTACATTTAATATAATTACTTGATAATTTGGATGCACAATTTATAGTACGGTAGGTAAGCGGAATACTAACTCGAGTCATAAAATCCCTTCGCCTAACGGCATCGGGCTTATCCCTCGATGCATACAATGTTTTTCATCACACTTGCCGACAAAAAAATAAGTTATAAGACATAATATTATTAAATGACGTACTGACATTTCTATTACTTCTTAGAGGATATCACTTTTCTATTACTCCCGCTAGGCGCGCAAGCAATGGCGCGCTTAGACAGCAAGTGTGATGAAAAATATTTTATTTATTGATTTACGAAAATTGATAGTATTTTGTAAAAATATTCTGGATTTCGCTATTTTTTCCACATCTCAACTCTTTGGTCAATTTAAAAAATAAACGTAATCTGACTAAATTCGAATGCTTTATCTACATGACATAATACTTGCAAATGTTGGCAAATATACTTGGTCGGGTTATGATATTACCGCACTAGAACAATAACGTAATGAAAAAGCACGCGTGCTTAATATCTTGGATTATGAGCCTAATAGCGTTTCAATAAGTTCAATAACGTAGGTATTACGAGCAAGTGTGTTGAAAAATACTTTATTACGGATATACCTTATTGTTTAATATGGACGTGCATAATCTCAACAAAAAATGCGGGTCGAAATAATATTTATATGAATTGGTTCCATCTTGCATAATATCATCCCTGTAAGGTTTGACAACGTCATAATATTGTAACGCCGCGCAAGAGGTTTGACGCATACAATTCTGTCTTACCGAATCAAAACTATTCAAAACTTTTATTAACCAATCACAACTTTTTTTTTAATAGCGCGTAATTGTGTATTGGATACAATTTTAAGGTGCGCGGACATATTTATGGAGAGGGGGATAGCAGTCAGTGTCAATGGGGCTGGGGCCATTATTTAAAGGCATTTTTGTATGTAAAGCTTCGTCTATATAATATTCCGTCGCTGTAAATATCGCACACCTAGATATTGACAGTATTAACCCTAAATTCATGTATTTGTTTGTTAAGGGCATATAACAAACAGTTAAGAGCATATTCGAAATATACGATCTTTGTAGACCTCGAATATACCCTTAATAAAAAATACGTGAGTTTTGAGTTCATATTGTTTTGATCTTGGTGTGGGATATATCTAAGGCATGTCTTATATACCATGCTCACGATAAAACCATACAACAAAACAAATGCACATCTATACCATAATTCAGTTGAAAGTAAAAAAAGGTAAACAAATATGGCTGACTCTCCATAACATTTGACGCCTTTGACACATATCGTAAAACACGTTACGCAGATATATTTTTACGTTAATACTAATAAATATCAATAATTTTAACAAAAAATGTATGTGAACTTCAGGTTTAAGGTTTTAAGTTGGTGATGATAAAACAAAGATTGTTTTCTGAACGTACTTGATTATGAAATAATGTAAGTTTGCAGGTTTGTTTATATTTGTTTACTTTCATCTGGCAAATGGTATAGGTAGTTCTGGTAGCAATCAGGTCATTACGGGTACAACGTATGCAACATATTCTGGCAACATTAAAACTCTATCAAAAATCGTTTAGCAGGGTAGGTTATTTGTTTAACTGCAGAAGGCATTTCATAAAACTGTGTACCTACATACAGCTACTTACATTCTGTATAACCAACATTTATAACAATAAATACTACTGAGTCGTTTATTTGTATATATTTCTTGCAGATAGGTACTCTACGCGCATCTACAGGCTGCTACAAAAATGGTGATACAACATAATAAAACATGAATCTAGTGATGATTTTAAATAAATTTTACTATGGGACCAAATATGAAAACTTAAGAAAAAAATCGACAATTCAAAACATTTCGGTCATGTTAGCCCATTTATGGAACAACAATGGAAGTGTCGTTTATTTCTTTACAAACAAAAGAACACTTTCCTACCAAATTGAAACCTTTTAAAATCCTAACCGACTACAAGTTCCCTCAAGACTATATAAATCGCCTTTACATACTTCTAAAGCTTACAACTTACAAGCTCACTTTTCCTTTTAGGTAACTTATACTCTTTCCTTTTCCGCAAGAACAAACGCGAAGATTTATAACTACCCACGTAATTCAGTGGTAGAATTCAGTAGACGTCTTGTTAAGGAGAAGTTTTCCGGGTAGGAATTTATGAGTGGACATAAATTTACATTTTGCTTCCGGCAGTGATGACCCTTAAGACTGTTAAGAGTGGAATCGTCTCTGTCTCTATAAACGTAATATGTTGTAGGTAATATGTATCTATAAACATATTTTTAGGCGCGAAAGCTGAGAACGTGGGTCAAATCCCAACTCCGTTATTTGATATATTTTATTTTATTTTATTTATTTTAGGGGCTTCAGGAAAATTGTATCCTTGAAAATCAAATCGATACATATTCTCAAAGGTGCCAACATTAATATTCTAATATAACATTTTACTAAGAAGGTGTCGGATTTACTTATGAGATTTTGTATACGGTTGTCATTCAAATACAAGGAATTCTGAATATCGTTTGTTTAACACCTGATCATTTCACGATTGGATCTCCAATTTCAGACATTCCTGAGCCTAGTCTAATAGACAAAGCAGAACAAAGATTGTTTTATTTGAGTATTCAAAAATACTCAAATAAAACAAAAAAATTATTTGCTGCAAACAAAAAGCGAGTGGCTGCAGAGAAAGTCTAATTTAGTTATTGGACACATTGTTTTATTAAAAGATGAAGCTACTCTATCTACTTATTGGCCGCTGGGTTAAGTGATTTCTGTAAATAAAAATTCATCGGACTATTGGGTACCCAAGTTAAGACTCAGAAAGTGTCTTCAAAAGGCCAGTAAACAAAATTTAGTAGTAATATTATTTTATATTTAGTTTGTAGTATCGTGTAATGTATTCGTTACTACTTGTTATACCTAATTGATTTATGTTTTCTTCTCAAAGGGGCCAAAAATGTATGAAACCTACCTATATATTTATACTTTTAATTGGCTTCTAATTTTAATAAAATGTCTCTTTTTTTTTTATTTGAATTTGACAAAGAACAGAATTACTGTAACATACAAAATAATAATAATTGCTTGA
>JALPQI010026154.1:0-16474 GCA_025490895.1 Thaumatotibia leucotreta | reverse complement strand
TAAGTTTTCCTCACAGTCATGTCTAGCTGCAATAGGTATCATTGTTTTATTTTATCTGTAAATCGATAATATATGTACCTTAGGTATATGACATACTATCGACAAAATTGAATCCTGACCCACATTAGGAGCTTGTCATAATAACTTTGAAAATAAAATTTCTTCATCTGACGTACAATTTGACTTTCAATGTTTCTATGACAAGCTCTTTTTGTGGGTCAGAATTAAATTTTGTCGATAGTACATTATGAATATTATGACAACACCGAATAACTAGTGGGAACTCTGTTAATTAATTATTTTTAATACTCTCATTTACTTTAAATAAAAACTGCCTGTATTCTTCAGACTCATCAAACAAATAATATATGTTTATTTCACCACTTTTATAATTATGTTTCACCGATAACCGATAATTACCTGTTTTTTCATACCTATTGTAAAAAGTAATGGGTAGGTACAAGTAGGTACCTACACACAACATAGTTGATGACAATTAGGACACTTTGTCCCAAATATTATTGCCATATTACTTAGCTTTTTGTTGTACCTACATTTTTGAGAGTATAGGTAATTTGAGTTTCTCTGAGTTGAGAAGAATACTTTGAGGGAGTCTAAATTATTGTAATCGGTCTCTACCCAATTTCGGCCATCCCGCCTAAAAGTCATAAAACACTGAAAAGCGAAAACATCCTCTCAAATCCGTCCCAATTCAAACAGCTAACGCTCCTTTCTAATTTATTCTCTGTTCAAATTAAATTCGTCTTTCACGCCGCTTTCTCGCGGGTCACGAGCTGCACACCACATCCGTTCTCCTCTGAATGCACAATAGGAATCTTGTTATCTCTTTTGCTCCCGTGCGGTCGCGTGTTGTCCGATCTCTGTCGCGCGCCGCGACGTTGCCAGCTCGGGTAGCCTATGCGACGCGATGTGACCTTGTCGACGCGCTCTAGTAGTATTGCGTTTGACTTGCGAGTTGCGAGCGACGCTTGAAGAGTTTCAACTGTTGCGCTGTTTCTTGTCACGCGAAGAAAATTTGTTTAGAAAAATTGATAATTAGGCCTAAAAATCCAGTATCTACTAATTTGAGAATAATTATAGATTTACATTATTAAGTACAGATTTAAATGAATTGTCCGACATGCGTTGTAATAAATTTTATTTAAGTACTTAAATATTAATCATACCTTCGGACCTACCGCAAAAAAACGAAATTCGTAAATTTCGAGGATTTGTCTCTCTGACTCTAATGACGCCTTCGTTTGAATAACAGAGAAAAATCCTCGAAATTTACGAATTTCGATTTTCGCGGTAGTACCTCTGCAGCGTATGCTCAACCGTTATCATACCTACTTATCATAGTTCTTCATCTTACATTTAAAGAACAAAACAGTTAACAGACTAATACGGGTCATATACGGATCGTTTCATTATAGAGACATCTGTTTTCCCATTATTTAATTTTATACTTATTCCATCCAACATTTAAACAAATCGTAGATATCACGACTACCTGAAAATAAGACGCTTATACTCAGAATTGTTTATAATTGTAATCTCAATTATTTTCCATTTCCACAATGCGTGCGCGCCCCACCAGCAACTTTTCTATTGTTTTTTATTAACTTTCAAAATTACTTATAAGTATCTGTCAGTGTTTCAGCCTATGCGAAGGTTGGACACCTGGGCTGCCAGTATCGTTAAGTAATAAATTATAACCAAATTATAATACTTAGCTTACAAGATGAATCAAACAACATTTTGCCTTCGTATTTTCCGGGAAACGTTCGAATTTATCTTTCTGTCTCAATTCGATTCGATGTAATGGATACTAAAGTTGAAAATTCTGTACGCTATTATTATTATCGTTAGTGAATCATAGTAATTGTCTTGATCACACTTGCTATAAATACTGCGTTAAATAGCTTTTTCTAAAGCGTAGCTAATTTAAAGGAATTTTAAACATAATATGTCAATATTCAGGACTGTTTAGCTAAAAAGCAAAACTATTAACATCAATTAATTAGAGTTAGTAAGTAATTATCCGTCTTTGATACGTATACGCTAGGTGACATAAGAATTATGAAGTTTGCGGGTTCAATACAAACCTAGCTCGTACTGCTCGTACAATAAGTTTTTCGGATCTTTTTTATGTTGGCACAACAAAGTGGCTCCACTCCATCTGATCGTAAGTGAAAAGTAGAGCCCAAATCGCAAAGATCTTAGGTAGGTATTTTATTTTGGCCATTTTCCACAACTCGACATCAAATATGCCTTTTTTGCGTGGTCCCAATTCCAACGCTGGTCTAATACTTGTTGGAACACTTGGAACTTCACATACACCCTTGAATTTCTTCACAGATGTATGCAAGTGACCTCACGATGTTTTCGTAAAGTATATCTTAGGTATGACAGGACATGTTACGGAGGGACGCTCGACTGGACTCGACCGGGCTGTCGAAAATCCAATATGCTCATTCACCCCATCTCCCTTAGCTGGAGCTGCAGGTTAGTGTTCCGGTAGCGTTCCCCCAATACTTCCCTTTGGGCCTTCCAATTTTCTTGCAGAACCGCAGGACGTCTCTAAGGTCGACCTCTCCGAGTTCCTTCTCCTCCAGCCTATCCCTGCCTAACACGTCATATCTCGCTGCTGCGTATATGACGCATTCAGCAAGGACATGCTGGCTAGTCTTATATCTTAGGTAGGTCCGAGATATCAATTAATCTTTATCTTTAGACATCAATCGCTATTCAGCGAAGGAAACATCCCTAAGGAAACCGGACTAATGCCAAAAATGCTGAGTTTGCCCTCTGAGTCAACGATCAGCTGGTATTTTTCATAAAAAACTAAGTGCTAATTCTTGGGATCCCAAAATTCCTAAGTGCCAGGAAAAAAAGTAGGAAGATGATGGTAATTGAAAACATTGAACCGTATTTCTAAAAAGGAACGAAATTTTTGGGGTGCTTGTAGTTTAGTTGCTCTGTTTATCAATATCACCAGAGCCCACTCCACTAACTTCCTTGAAGGGTTGTCTGTGAAACCAGATGATTTGTGTTGTTGAATTTTCTGTTGCTGCTGCCTCCGTTTAATGCTTAATGGTAAACTCAGAATTGATTTACAATTGTGTCAAAAATGATTGTACTAAGTCACTACTAACAATCTGATATCCCGGTCTGTCACGATGTCTAGACATTTTATTTACTCTTTGAATTGCCACTAGTACTAAATACATCAACAGTACAACATACAACGCAAATTGAAATACAAATTCAATCCTCTCATATCATAGCAGCGGGTCATAATTACTAAAACCACAATACTTAACGATATACTCGTACACTTTACACTGCTCTCTGCAATTTCGCTGGCATTAAAACAATGGCGTGCCGTTATTTAAAACCTTCTACTCCACCGAAAATGTCCAGGGAATAATTTCTTCTGCCAACATGCAAACACGATGCATTAAAGCCGTAACACTAAAGATCCTATCTCCAATAAAGAAGAAACAAAAGACAGCTTTGAGTCTGAGAAATAAGGTTTTCAGTCGATTGAGTGTGCCTTGTAATGTGTTCAAATTTGGAACGTTATGTTCTTCGTGTTCTATTTTTGACTGCGGTAGGCGGTCGTTTGGTAAGGGCCGGTTTTTATGTCCCTCGGGATTTTTTACGAAGCGGCTGGATTTGGCCCGTGTATCCGGCGATTGTGATAAACTTAATCGAAAGTTCAAGGGACGAAAATCGACAAATAATGGGATGTAATTATTGAGCTACTGTTGATGCGTTTATAAAACGCCATGAACGTTAGAGCGGTGGATTATTCTTCTTGTCGATGAAGGCAAAGTCTTTTCCTTTTCCGCTTAAAATGGGCACATATGTCGTAGAAAACGACTAACACGTTTTGGAATGTACATATTCTAATCGAAAATGGCTCAGGATCTTGAGATATTTGCGTTGACAATTGCCGGTCGGGAACTAAAGAGTCTACTTAAATTTTCGCGACTATCTTAGTAAGTATCAAGCATCTGAGTCCAATTAAAGAGTAACTGGACTGGAAATACAAAGATGTCTGATGTTTGCGGTAGATATTGAGATTTGGCATTAAAAAGCTCGATATATACATTTTTAAGCGTGAACAACTCTTCGCGCGTATTTTCCACAACGGCCTTTACTGAAAGCTACTGCGTAAAATACATGAAACTTTTACCAGCTTTGTACAGTAAATATCGCTATAGCAACATTCAAGGTGGCTGCAGTAGGCATTAGACAATTTTATCATTGGCATCAGCTCTTGCAAAACTTCCACTTTTGGTAGGACAAGCGTCGTCATTCAGCCCAGCAGTGTGCTTCCTCTTCTCATTTCAAGATAATCTCGATGCTCACGTCGTTTTATGTGTCTTTTCTGAACATCACACTTATTAATATATCGCAGTAACTTTTTCCGCTTGCCGATTTGAAGTTCAGAGACGGAAATGCGCTTACCACCCTTTCCTCAGGTATCCTGGCAACGTGTGCACACCTCTGAAGCTGGTTACACCTCAATGCCAAATACTTTTGCTCGTCTAAAGACATCAGTGTTCCTAACGGTTCCTCCGATCTAATCTAACCACTTTATATTCAAATTGTTGCGTACCTGATTTCTGATATAAAATTACTAATTAGACACTGTACGGAAAGTGAATTTCAATTTTGAACAACTTCTCTATTTGATTAGAGAAAACATCTCATTTTCCATCTTTTTAACAAGATAAAATTCAATACACGGAAACATCTCTGTCCTACGCTATTTCAAATTCTAACACGACATTAGTAAGTTATTTCAAGAAGTTCCTTTCTAAATTAGGTAGAGACCAACGCCTAGGTTCTTAATATTCATACCTATCATAAATCTACAAAGCTATTTAATAGCTTACCATTATGATAAACAGACCAACTAAATGTGCTAGAAATAGTAAGTCGTAAAACCAACCCATCCACACACAATTACAAAATAAACCAACATCATTATGCTCCTACTAGCGCCATCTGTTATCGTTTTTACGAACTACTTGGTTCGCGCGCTGGACGCTTCTGATTGGCTGACGATGACGTTCCGTCAGCGGGCCGAGGGGGACAACGTTATGAACGTGTGGTGATGTGGGACTGAGACAAAACAATAACAAACAGACATTGATTCGGAAGTGGAGCGGTGCGCAGCAAGCGTGGCAACAGTGATAACATTGATAGGGAGCATTTATTACGACAACTCGACAAAGATAAGTTTGCTGCTCGCCAATATGCTACGGGATGGACGTGAGGTGCAAACTTACCTTGGTAGTTATGTAGTAAGCAGTAATCGTCTTGGGGCATGCTATGGTGCGTTCGTATAGGTACGTGTTTACGTGTAAAGCCGCGTTTCCACTTAGTGTTCTGAGCTAGCATTCGTTCGTTCTTGGACATATGAAAACGCTCAGAACACTAAGTCGAAACGCGGCTTAAGGCACTGGTTCCATCAAAAGCGAAAAGCTTTCGCCGATAGTCACTCTCGTTTTAATAAATAATTGAGATGTTTAATGTATTTTATAGTCATTGATCGATTCTATTCAGTAGCGTAAAAAAAGTTAAATCCCTTAGAAAAAAGACAAACTAAATAAATTACTAAATAAAATCAGTATTAGTACCTAACCTACCAGGTCCAAAAACTGCAAAATATTATACATAATACATATACTGTATTGGAATAAAATAAATTAGATATGAATATATAATTAGGTTCGATTTGCCGAATACACAACACAAACTATTCTTGATTTTCGGTAGAGAAAATTGGGTAACCATTTCAGGTAATAAAACGAAAAATCACCCGACTATCCCCAAGAAACCCAATGCTATTAGCGTAGCACTTGTAGCGTACGGCGGCTACGTGTCTACTGTCTACGCCCACGTCTCTGCTACGTGGGACGATCTAATAATGGCAGGGATTCTTCGAGAATGTAACAAAGCCTCCTAAAATAGGTTTATGTGAGAAAAGTAATGACTAATGACATTTTATTTCGTTTTAAATAGTTGGGTAGCTACATTGTTATTTTGTACGGTTGGCTCTAAAATATATTTTTTAGTAAAGATGGTGCACTTTTTAGGTTCTAGTGCGAGAAGTGGGTAATTTTACGTCAGGTCCAAAACTTCGGAGGGCCATGTACTAAAAAACGTCAAGTACGAGACACGTGCAAAAACGAAATTCGTAACTCGTGTCGATTTAAAACACTCCCTATCGGTCGTCTTTTAAAACATCGCTTCTCGTTTCGAATTTTGTGTTTTTCGCACTTGTGTTGTAATATACCATATTACTTTGAACCTTGCGTCGCTGACAGTTCGAAATGAAAATGAGCGTTTAATTCGAGTAGCATTCATTGTATTGCAGACCGAATTACTTTGCACCTCTCTCTCGCACTTGTAAATTAGTACGTAAGCGTGACAGTGAGCCAACACTTAGTTCGTGGTTCGCGGTAAGCCCTCTGTATAGCCATAACGTAACTAACAGAAATTAAACAGACATCCCTTTAGTTAGTCCCGAGTTTAGTTTATCTTGTAAATTACACACTCTAAGTACACTATAAGTAAGTTCAAAGCTTATAGTTTTGGTCTCGCTTAGTTTTGCTTGCTCTCCTTGAGGTCAGTGTGATTTATCGTAAATGTACACTCGGGGGTCGTCAGTGGGTATCCTCGGGGTTATCTGCCACTTGGACCAAAGAAAGTATTTCTTGCAATTGACTTGTTAAGCGCATGATGAATGATGATCCCACATTGGATGTTATTTCTGTTATATAATGTTACTAAACAAAGTATAACAGAGACAATGTTATAGAGCACTAGAATATCAAAGAGAGAAATATAACATTTTGCAACATAACAAAAATTATAAATAAAAAAATTGTCCTATGTCCTGCTGGGGAGAGTGCCCAGAAGGCTGGCCGCATTACCGCGCTGGACTGCTTTGCTGAATCTTTGCGCGAAATACTGGCCAGCCCTCTGGTCACCCGACGCCTGTATAGGGCGCTTGGAGACCTCCTTATAGAGGCTTTTGTAACATTGTAATGGACACGTAAATTGTGTGGACAAGGTAGTAGTTAAGACTAGTTCTAAGGTTATAATTTTTTACTGTGCCCTTACAGGGTATCATATGTGACATGTATCTTATATGGAGTTATGATAGCATGAATAAATGAATATGAATATGAAATTTTATGTGGGAGCAGCTTAAATTGCAATTTGTGACGTACGTAAACTTCTCTCTTCTTCTTCTCCCTTATTCATAAACGCCTCCTAACTTAGCAAGCTGCTACATATTGTTTGTCCCTTTCGATCTTATCAATATGTCTATAAGACTGAAAGGGACAAACAATACTTAGCGGCTTGCTAAGGTTTAGACGTTTATGAATAAGGGGGTAAATCTATAATGTACCTACGCTACTACATGTTCATGCAAAAAATGACTGAAAAAGTGGCTAATTTTTGGAAACACTACGGTAAAAATCTTCGGACGAACTCTTACTTTCGATGTAGTTTTTTTCCGTTGAATAAAATGTAGAGTCATCGTCAGTCCGCGAAAATATCTGGCAGAACCTTAGAGCGACATAGAGGGAGTCATACATTTTTGTGGCCTTCGTAGTAAAATATTATTCACGGTGACTGTATCTATAACTTTCAATGAAATGGCCCAATTACGTCTCTTGAACTTCTGAATCCTGTAAATCTAGTAGCCTGACGTGCATGTCGAAAATCGAAGCATCTCGCTCTGTCACTCCAATGAAGGCGTGATTAGAGTGATAGAGAGAGACCACATAATTATGAATTTTCGACGTCCGTGGTAGAACTCCGTTCCGTAACGGTTATAAGCAGTATTTAATGAAACGTAATCCGGAATATGACGTCACTTCTCACGTAACGCAAGTCAATATGTGGGTGTGAGTTTATTTTTAATTAAAATTGTTATACCATGGCTTTGAAAGATTAACCTTAAAATTTTAAATTATACAGTACAGTTGCCATCAGCTATAATATATCGTAGCGTCCGGAGTCCGGAGCGCTCGAAAATATCTGAACACGCCTCTATCGTTATAGCAATAAAGGCGTGTTCAGATATTTTTGAACGCTTCGCTACGATATATGTATCTGATGGCGGCGACTGTACTTATTTTAAATAATAGAAAAAGAAGGCTAAGATGAAAACATAATACCTACCTAATCTGCAGCCACTTTAGTCGCAATTTTAAAAGGTACATTTCGGTGAGATTTGTACTTTATGATGTAGGTACCTAATATATTAACAAATGATTCCAAAAATAGGAAGAAACGCTTATTTAATTGATATCATTAACAAACGTTTTTTTAATAGGAATAATGAACACTTCATTTTGACTGTAGACGCAGTGCTTTCTCCTAGTTTTCATGGTTCAGCAACGCGTATGTGACATATCTAGGGTTGAAAGTCTGTAAGTTGCCATAGCTATTTATATGAACACAACAGACTGACTGAATAATTGTTAGACACCTATGCCGTAATGAAAATGTCAACAAAATAAATTGCCCACTTAACCGCTATTTTCCTCTTAACTAAGTTGCCAACCAAAGTTAGCGGTGACGTAGTATTCCGAGCAGCAATTAACAAACTTGGCCCGATAACACACAGATAAAGATAGGACACGCTACACACACACATGCACATTTATACTCACACATACACGGCCATATGATATAGCCGTCCTCTTTTCTCTCTATAAAAATGTTTTTACTCGCAATAAATACTGATATAACTCTACAAGCGAGTTTCATACTTAGCTACAGAATATAAGGATGAGATTTGCTCGAAGCAAACACAGGAAAATGGGTTTCGTATCTGCATAAGCACAATCACTGAAGCTATCAATGTGTGAGTGTTTAATTGATCCAGCTAGAGTAAATTGTCAACAGATGTATTACGGTTCTGAAATGATTGAATGTCGATGTTTTCGTCCTTGTTTGTAGGGTCGAGAGAGATAGGGATGGGAGGTTGGTTTTCGTGTGTTCGGGAGAGTAGTCACACCCTCGCTGCTAACGAGACGCGGATCGATCTGCTCCAGTCGGTCGGATGCACATGGGAGAGCATTTTCATGGATATATCCGCAGATAAAATGGCCTGAAAACGTTTAATTCCATAGCAGTGAATAATTCAGGATGATGTTCCTCTTTTGGGAGTATTTTTATGTGAGTAATTAGGTATGTATACTTCCTATGAATTCATTCCCAATAATGCATACCTGGATCATCTTTAGGAACTTGGTATCTTTAAGTCTTGAGGCATTTCGTCAGTGTGATTGCGTCAACAAATACACTATCATGGTATATTACTGTATAGGTATCTCATTGACATCATAGACAGGGTAGGAAATAAGTATGTCGACAAACTTTAAAGGTGTATTCCTGACAACATTTTAGGACTATAATGTCACATGAACTTTCTGAGAATTCAGAAGCTTAGTTTCTGAGATGATCAGATGTTTTTTTAGGGTTCCGTAGCCAAAATGGCAAAAACGGAACCCTTGCAGATTCGTTATGTCCATCTGTCCGTCTGTCCGTCTGTCCGTCTGTCACATCCGATTTACTCGGAAACTATAAATGCTACAGTAACGAAATTTGGTAAGAATATGTGTTGTATGAACCGCTACAGGATTATGATACTAAATTGTAAAAAAAAACTATTAGGTTGGGGGCCCTCCATACATGTAACTGAGGGATAGAAATTTTTTTTTAGTTGTATATAAGCGTGTGGGGTATTAATAGAAAGGTCTTTGAAAATGATATGAAGGTTTATGAATCTCATTTTTATTTAAGCAAATCGTTTTCGAGATATCAGCTCTCAAAGTCTGAAAATGTGTCCCCCCCCCCTCTATTTTTTAAACTACGCGATATAAAATTTTAAAAAAATATATGTCATGCACATTAATAAACTCTATCAACGACTTTTAGTTTGATTAAATTATCTCCTATAGTTTTTGAGGTAGGTTGATTTAACTGTATTTTTTAAATAATAAATTGATAATGGTACGGAACCCTTCGCGCGCGAGTCCGACTCGCACTTGGCCGTTTTTTTCATCATAACTCACTGAAAAGTGCCTGTTTGATTACAATTTAAACACTTTGTGTTTTCATCCATACATATCCAATTATCCATTGATTGACTTTAAGAAAATGTACTTAAAAAAAACTTCGTGAAAAATCTTTTACTTAAGAAACAAATATAGGTATCATAAACATTTCTTACCTTAAAATTTTGTTCTTGTCCTTTCCTTACAATGTAATATTTTTTATTTCTTTTCACGTCACAAAATGCATGGGTAAAGTCTGTCGGAATGCATACTTTTGTTCCACCCTATGCCTACATGCATCATAATTCATAAGTAACAAACACTCTAAAGTGTGAAGGGTTTGTCACTCCTTTCACTTCTACAAAGGCTTTACTGTGTTTTGTTAGGTACTTATAGTAAAACTACATATATAAGGTTGACGCCAGGTTCCAAGGGGTCACAGTACAACCCGGAAAAAATAATTTAAAAGAGTGATCGATTTACCAGCTACAAGATTAGAACAGTTGCACAATAGTACACAGTCGACCTATCAATACCAACAAACTTCCTCCATTCCTTTCGATTAGACTTGTTACGTAATATTACGGGAGTGGTTCTGAAATTAGATTTACAGATTTATCTTGTCCAACAGAAATAGAGCCAATTTAAACAAAACCGGTTCTAAAACGATGCACGTAAAGGTGCGGTTAAACTAAAAGAGCATTCGCTGTTCTAACCTCCCACTCTACGAAATTCGATCGGTACACAAAACGTGATTGGTTGATTTCTTAGAACGGGCGCTAGAACAGCGAATGCTCTTTTGGTTTAAACGCACCTTGAAGGGCCGTTGTTCTTAAGGTATGGTATTATCAGTGTAATTCTCAAAAAGTTGATATTGATAAAAAATTATAGAATGGTCGAGTCATTGATGCTGAACAAGATCCACCACATTTCCCAAAATGTCCCTGAAAGTTTATATGGAAGTTTTCCTTTTTAACCCTGTATCATTCAGGTTCATCGATTTCAATTTTTCAAACAAATTTGGATAGAACATATTAAAACAACAAACTTAATTTCTCATTTTTATTTAATTATTAGGTACTATTTACTGAAAAAAAATGAAGGAATAAAAAATATTCCATACCTTCATATTTTGAGAAATAAAAAAAAATATACGTCGTTAAGTATGAAATACAATACTTTATACTTTTAGCTTAACATTTTAAGGAATTTCGGGCACAAAACGAATTTTTATTTTGTTAACATTTTAAGAAATATGCATACATTAAGTGTTTTTCAAGTTTTTCCGAAACATTAACCAAATCTCCAGTTTGAGCTTGTAACGTCATCCCTCGGAGATTGCAGGAATGTTTTGACCATTCATCGGTTTGTATACTACAAGCTACAATGCACCGAAACAAGTTTAAAAACTTCTAATAAAATTTATGACAAGTTTTGTGGTATGTTGCCTGTAGGCAACACTATGATACAGAGGGTTAAGTAACAGAAAAAGGAAAGTTTCTTACTAACATTTTGAGTCATTTCAGGAAATGTGGTGGATCTTGGTCAGCATCATTGACTCTACCAGCCCCAATTATTAATATCGAAGACGTGATCCAAATGCACAAACTTTTTGAGAAATGCTCATCCGTACTCTACTAGTAACTGACATGACCTACACTAATATCTTCAGCTCGATCAGAAAGCTGAAGCTCATGCATACCGTGCCTCCACCCACACACCCAAACCGTCACCCCTTACACATTGACCTCTCCCGTCACTACAGCACACCACCAAATCCTTTCCACAACGCCGAACTCCACACAGAAAGCTTTACGCGCGCGATTCTCGCCCCTAAAGGCTGCCTGTACAATGTGTCCTACATTTACCGATCAGTAAGATAACCTCAAATTTGAAGGATTCGTCTCGGAAAGATCATGTTATTTAATACGGAGCTATTCACTGACGATTTTGATTGTTATTATTAAGTGTTTAGGGGTTAATTTGGTGTGGTTTTGTGGGCGTTTCTTTTTGTTTTTTGGTAGTATTTTGACAGTGACGGTCGCGGGATGTGCGTGCGGATTTTTTCTAGTGTGATCGTGCTTGTGTCGTGAGTGTGTAAATGAAAATTCACTTGTGGCTGAAATGAGCGTGAGTAACTTATTTGTAACTTGGCACTCTAAGTTATTTTTAGATTGAAAAGTTTCGGGAAACAATTAATATTGCTAGGAGTACTAAAAAAATTTAGAGACCGTTTTGTGAGACTTGATTAGCAGAATTTTCTGTATCAATGAATTCATTTATCTTATCAGTACCGCAAAAACCATTGGATATTATGTTTATTGGTTGCCGTTTTATTATAATTTGCTTAACATATTTTTTTGCAATATTATTTCCATTAATCAATTGCAACATTTCTAGGTATTATGCTATAGTTAATCGAGATTAATCTACGTACATAAATTGTTGTTTTGAAAATAAATATATTAAAATCGACAATGATTTTTCACTAATTTACTGTGTTAAAATTAACGAGAATCAAACTGATGCTGCAACTATTTAGGTCATTATTTAGTGATTTAATATTATTTTATTTTATTTCAGTTTTCATGTTGTTCTACCTATACTTTTTTAGAAATTTCCTTTTGTGTCGTTAGGTTTAGAAATTCACGCTAAATAATAAATTATGTGTAGGAATCGAATTCATTTAAAACTTGACTCCTTATAATGTCATATTAAAATTGTTGACGAATTTCATGAAGTTAAGACACTTGAAACATGCAGAAGCAAATTACCAATTTCAAAATCAACAGAACTAATTACAAATTGAGGAGATCAAACGTCTTCCAATTTCCTCTCTGATAATCAAGTTTCCTCACGTCGCTTCTTTCGCCGAATCTCATAATAGATGTAATAATCAAATCTATTCAAATAAGAGCCTCCGGATTTCGTATTTCCCATAATATTTTATTAAAATCATGTTTGTTGTCAACAGTCCCTCATTATTTATTTAGGCAGCTCTACAACGGAAATAATAAGCGATAAACCGGTACCTACTTATTCATATATAATACTGTTTGTTAGAGAGTTCCGTTTTAAACATGGATTAAGAAGGTACCTACTTATGTTAATTGTTAGGTCGTTAGAACCGTTTTGAATTCATTTTAGCAGCCATGGGGGCTGGCACACATTTCCAATATTTAAGTTTTGTGGGACAAATTTGATTTGTTTTAGAGGCATCAGTAGCTGTACCATATTTAAGTTGAGAAGTAAACGATTCGTTAGGTTTTACTCGATACGTAAATACCTAATCGCGCTCGTACTGACACAATTATTGGAGCTTTGCGTTACCGATACTTGCAAAGTCATGGTATGGCTACAGCGGCCCTACCGCGAAAATCGAAATTCGTAAATTTCGAGGATTTGTCTCTCTCACTCTAATGACGTCTTCGTTTGAGTGACAGAGAAAAATCCTCGAAATTTACGAATTTCGATTTTCACGGTAGTAGGCCAGGTTGCGAAAGCTGCGACCCTACCGTGAACACCAAAGTTCACAATTTTCGGGGATTTGTCTCTGTCACTTCAACGAAGACGTCATTAGGATGACGGAGAAAAATCCCCGCAATTTACGAACTTCGGTGTTCGCGGTAGCAGGCCTGATTTCGAACCCCACCTCAGACGTTGGTGAACTAGGTAGTTTTTCTTTAGTATACGTATTATTAATTTGCTATATTGTTTGTCTGTGATACAAAAACAATTTGTTGAAAAGTGTGCTATTACAATTAATTGCATCTATTATTTTTCGTTTGGGTAATGGTTATATAATTGACGTCGACGTGAGTCAAAGTTACATGAAAATATGTAAGTTGCTAGGAACCTCGTAGTGTTGTTGCTATAGGAAAGAAATAGTAGGTACATAAATAAATTTTTCCCCTCACTAGCTCGTAAAGCGCTCGATTATCCTTTAATACGAGCGGGTAAAAACGCTTTTTACCAACATGTGAATAAAGTAATTTGACAATGCTCTAATTCCTATGGCCCACTACTGCCTAGTATAAGTGGATCTGCACGACTGTAGTAAACAATCGCAATCAGAGGTCACATGTTAAATTGGTCAATTCATTGGTGACTTTGTAAGTCATTGGTTATATTTAAGTAGGTACCAGTAGTAACTCCACGATACGTTTCGATATTGAGTTTTAAATGGTTTCTTAAAGTTAATTTATATTTGGATGAGATTTGTAATCATATTTCCTCGCGATAGTGAGGGGAAAAAAGTTGTATTACACTTGGCGGCAAAGTTTGTTCAACTCTCGTGCCTTGAGACCTTCGCAATGCTCAAGATTCCAGTTTTTGAACCACTCGCTACGCTTTTGGCTCAATTTTGGAATCTTTCGCTACCTCAGGTCTCAATATTGGCACGACAGTTAAACATCAACTTTGCCCCCTTGTATAATAAATAACTATTTCTTGTCTTTAAGTAGAAGAAAATCGATCAACTGTAAACTGCTATCTATATTCCCGCAATCAAAAATGATATCGGTTCGGTACCTTATTACCACTAACTTTTACCTGCAATAAACCTATAGTGTATTTTATGGCTGGATGGAACTAAATAATATATTATACAGGTTGAACGATATGAAGTGTTACCAAGATATTTTTTTTTTAAGTCTGGTGACAAAGTAATAGCGGCTTATTATCGGAAATATGTTTTGGACACCGCATTGAAGTCTTAGGCACGCAAACAATTGGGTTGTAGACCGCAAACATAAGAACGAAACTGAGCTTCGGCTTATAAAGCTCGTAAAAACCAAAAATGGCTGAAAACCGAATTTCAGGTGTCATTTGTCCAGTGCAGTGAGTTTCGGACTTTTTATCTGGTCTATTGTGAAGAGAAAGGTGAGAGCAATTAAGCATGCTAGTATACATGCAACGAAGAAAGCGATCATATTTCACTGGCACATACCACTACCCAGTGGTCACAAACGTGCTGCGAGCAAATATTTTTTTACCATTTGAAGACCATAGTCAAGGCAAAAGGTAGTATATTGACTAAAAGTAAACTTAATCACAAAATATCTTACTTATGTGTTTTTCTTACTTAGTAAATTGTTGCAACAAAAAAATCGCAGTCCTTTGAAATTGGTAACACTTCATATCGTTCACCCTGTACAACTTGATGATGAAGAGCTAGGCAAATGCTTAAACATTTTTTTTAAGGAATAGGAGGTCCGTAACCTAGTTAGGTTAGTGACCCTGCTTACGAAATTGGAGGATCCGATTTCGTATCACGAGGGCAATATTTGTGTATTTATTTATCACAAATATTTGTTCCTTGGTCATAGCTCTCTATGTATTTAAGTACCTATCTACATACATGTTTCTGTTGTAAATTTACGCGATTTAGACCCGTTTGTCTTTAAAATAAAATTTGTATATAGGTATTTTGAGAGTGCATGTATGTATATAGTCGTTAAGCTCCTATCAACTTTTAAAGGTCAAGCCCCCAGAAGCGTGCTTACGACAAGTAATCATAGAATTTACGATAAAGCTTTCCTTAAATTCGCGTTCCACGAATTCGGTCTAAGAGTAGCAACATCTCGACGGCCTCATGATTAAATATTTCCCGGGAGCGTTATTATAAAAATATATATTGATTTCTCTTTGATAGCAGCTGTATCGATGTTGCAATGTTGGATCACGTTGAAAATATCCATATTGGAGGTAGATTTACGGCGAGGAAAGCCCAGTTGTGGAAAAAGTCAGACGGAGTAAGTAGACTGCATGAGAAGACCATCAGGGGGCTAGCATATCTTGTGTTTCACAGCAACACGTGGCTTTCTCGCGACCATCCGTCTCTTCATCAGTAAATAGTATAAAATAAAGTCACTTTTTTGTCCCTGTGTCCCTTTGTAGGCTTAAATCTTTAAAACTACGCAACGGATTTTGATGACATTTTTTTAATAGGTAGAGTAATTCAAGAGGAAGGTATTTATGTAGGTATAGTACCCGTGCGAAGCCGAGGCGGGGCGCTACTTTATTCAATATAATCGAAAAGAGACAGGTAGCCGCGAGAAGGCCGCGTGATATCTGCTAAGTCCTCAGAACACATCGCCTCAATTATACAAGGTTATAATAAGTTGCACTTTTATATCCTTGAAATTGGAATATGATCACACTGACATTTAGTCCAGATTTAATTACAACCGAAATATAACATAGAACAGTATAATTTTGGGGTACATCTCTATGGGTCTGGCAACATGACAATGAGCAATGGGAATTAAGCCAGCTACTACACACGCACTAATTTTTTACCCGGTGACATTAACATCAGTTCTGTTGTTTTACGGTGAAATGCCAAGATATTCTGTTACTTTACAAGTTACTTC
>JALPQI010026152.1:0-11384 GCA_025490895.1 Thaumatotibia leucotreta | reverse complement strand
CAGTCCAGCGAGTTGGTGAGCGTCCGCGTGATCTTTTGCCTTCCACCCGGCCCTGAACCACCAGTCTTTCCATCGAGTCCTCATTTCTGGAGATGTGACCAAAAAACTTCAGTATTCGTAGAAGCACAGTTGACGAAAGTCGATCTTTGATGTGAAGCTCTTTGAGTATGGAATAGGGTTTGCAATATTCGTCCAATTTTAGTATTCGAATAATACGAATACTTCAATTTCCATTATTCGAATATTCGAATTTTTCGAATAAAACGAATATTATTGAAAAAAAAAACTAATTATTGATTCCATGGCGTCTAATTACAAAATATATGACGTAAAATTAAAGTGCAATATCCAACAGACTTATGGTACCTACCTAAGAGCTAGGTACGGTTCATAGCATTCCAGCTGGTCTAGAACTCCAGATTCATTGTAAGGAGTTAAGAATTGTTTATCGTATGGATTTAAATATGAGATACTTGATATCTTTTATCATATTTCATATCCATTTTTTGACCTGACATGTATGTATAAAATTGTAAATCGAAGTAGAACCAAGGTCAAAAATAATTCGTTATAAATAAATATTCTAAAACGCTGCATGAAAAAATAATCATTAACAACCAAGCAAGAAGGTTTTCAGTCTAAAATAAAAACGAAATTAAAAATAAGATTGGTATAGTCAATAATTAATACATGTAGCGTAATAGTAAAAAATATTGGTCATAAGTAACTTAATTTATCAAACATGTTATTAATAAAAAGCTGCTTAATTGATACGAGCAGTAAGTTAAACTTTATTCAAGGGATCAGGGAACAAAAACTCCCGTTTTATTATGATTCAACCGAGCTTGTAGGGTATTATAGTTCATACTAATTACGAAACAAGTGGTCGGGGTCGCTATATTAATACTTATTTACAATACCTATGGTATGGATTTAGTTTTGAAAATATTTACTTTGGCAAGGTATACGATAAATTTACTAGTATCATATAGTCGTATAATTTTAGAATCGCCATTGCTCCCACTTATTACATTTGGTAGATATTGAGGGCATCATGGCTTCATATTGATATTTATAACATATATATTATGTGCTCTTTACTTATTCTAAACTCTCTGTACCTGGTGTTTGTTTGTTAACTTTTTAGGAGATCTGTCAAGGTACATTCAGACCAAAAAAACATTCGCTGTTCTATCCCCCGCTCTACGAAATCAACCAATCACGTTTTGTGTAAGTTATGTAACGATCGAATTTCGTTGAGATAGAATAACGAGTGCTCGTTTGGTCTGAATGCACCTTCAGAACTTTGCTTGCAGAAAATGCATTTGAACATTTTTGGAAAACAAACATTTTGGATTTACTAAAAAGGTGATAGCTTTAATCACCTTTTTAGTAAATCCAATAAATAACGAATATTTTAATTGAATTCATTGAATTTAACTTTGTTTAGTCATTGAAATCTATTTTTACATCGATGTTAATGTTAATATTGGGATTTTATTGTAATTCTGCCCAAAAAATAATTATTTTCAAACAGTTTTTCACTATTCGAAATATTCGTTTTATTCGAATAATGACTGTTGTCAAATTCGAATAGTATTTAAGGAGAATAATTCGAATATTCGAATACTCGAATATTCGAATTGCAAACCCTAGTATGGAAGCATTGGTCCGAAACGCCGTCCACGGTATTTTAAGGAGGCGTCTCCAGCACCACATCTCCAGTGCGTCGATTTTACGGCGATCCTGTAGTTTCAGTGACCAAGTTTCGGCTCCATAAAGAAAAATTGGGAAAACGAGGCATTTCATCAATCTGACCTTTGTATTCTTGGTTACCCTCCTGTCTCTCCAAATCTTACCCAGCCGTTCTACTGCAGACCTGGTGATGGCGCATCGTCGTCGGATCTCGTCGCTACATCCCCCGGTGTTGGAGATAGCAGAGCCGAGGTATACATAGTTCTGTACAACTTCGCAGTTGGCTATCCTCTGTACGCTAGTTCCATTTTGTTCAGCCCGGTCTACTATCATCATCTTTGTTTTCTCCCAGTTGATAGCGAGCCCGAATTCAAGACTGATAGCTTCGAGACGAGTCAGAAGGTTCTCCATGTCTTCCTTAGTCTGTGCGAGCAGAGTTGTGTCATCAGCGTATCTGAGGTTATTTATCAAGCGTCCGCCAACTGTTATGCCTTTATCACTTTCCTCTAAGATGATGCGCATGATGTACTCTGTGTAGGTGTTAAAGAGTAACGGCGATAAAATACAACCCTGTCGCACACCAGCCTCGGTCTTAAAGTGTTCAGAAAGGGTTTCATCCACCCGTACTTTCGCGGTACCGTCTTCATAGAGTGCCTTCACAATAGTTATTAGGTGGGGCGGTACACCCATTTCCGCCAGTATCCTCCAGAGGCGCGACCATATGACTGTGTCAAATGCTTTGCGGAAGTCTACAAAGCAGATGTAAAGGGTTGAGTTAAACTCTCTGGCCTTCTCTATAATCTGGCGCAATATTAGTATTTGCTCGCGAGTTCCTCTTCCCTTCCTAAATCCGGCCTGCTCGGGAGCAATTTGCCTTGACAGGTAAGCCGACAGTCTTGTGTTTATTATATGGAGCATCACCTTACTAGCATGGGAAATCAGAGATATGAGCCTGTAATTGCTGCACTTTTTGGTAGACCCTTTCTTATGCAGTGGGATAAAAATGGATTGGGACCAGTCATCCGGCCATACACCAGTTTCCCATATTTTACTACAGATGGTAAATAAGACATCGACTCCGGATTCTCCCATTGCCTTAAAAACTTCTATTGGGATTTCATCTCCACCTATGGCTTTATTGCATTTAAGGTGTTTAATTGCCGCACGTATTTCATCTCGCATGATGTCGGGCTCACGGTCAAATATTTGGTGGGAAGCACACGTAACCCGTGGTGGGTCATTATTGGAGAATAGTGATTTGCAATATAACTTCCATACGTGCACGATTTCCTTGATCTCCGTAACCGTTGTCCCAGTAGAGTCCTCAATAGCCCACGTTTTGGGTTTGAATTGACGTGTTATGTATCACACCTTATCATGGAGATCCTTGGTTTGATATTTATCGGCATGCTGTTCCAGCTCCTCACATATCCTACCCAGGTATTCATTGCGATCACGTCGGCAAGCAGCTTGTATTACCGATGACCTAGCATTTATGTCACGGACGCTAGCGCCGCTAGCTTTAAGTCTCCGGCGCTCTTCGACCAGATGCCAGGTGTCTTGAGTCATCCAGTGCTGTCGTTTGGCTGAGATGTTTTTAGGTTGGGATTCCGTAACTGCATCCACGATGTACTTCTTTGCTGTTATCCACAAAGAATTAGAGTCTTTATTCCCGATTCCTGCTTTCCATGTGGCATGTTTGTGCTCTATCAAGTTGGATAGGGAGCTTGGGTCTTTTACCACTAACCTTCTAGACGTTTTAATTTGTCTCGCTCTTTGCAGTTTCAGTCGCAGGTTTCCAACCAGCAATTGGTGATCGGAGTGGCAATCCGCACCGGGCAGGGTATGCGTATTAGTTATTGAGCTTCTCCATCTAGCTCTCACCAATATATAATCTATCTGATTACGATATTTGCCATCGGGGGAGGTCCAGGTATATTGGCGTCTGGGATGTTGCTTGAACATTGTGTTCACTATGGCCATGTTGTTGTCCGCTGCAAAATCTATAAGGCGCTCGCCTCTGGCGTTACGAACACCGTGGCCATAATTCCCAACAATGTTCCTAATGCCATTATCCATAGTGGTGTTTCCTACCTTCGCATTAAAGTCTCCAATAATGAGTACTATCTCTTTTGTAGGTATTTTGGCTAAAGTAGTTTCCAGTTGACAATAGAAGTTTTCTACTTCCTCATCCTTGGCAGAACTAGTAGGAGCATATATCTGAATTACGTTCAGTGGGGCCGGTGATGCGCTGAGTTTAATTAAGATGATTCTGTCATTAACAGGGTTGTAACCAAGTACCGAGTTTTTCATGCTTTTAGGGATCGCTATAGCCACTCCTGAAAAACTACTCTTGTCATTGCCTGAGAAATAGATAGTGTGTTTCTCCGAGTCAAAGTGGCCGCTATCCTTCCAATGTGTCTCGCTAATTCCTGTGATGGTGAGCTTGCATCGCTCAAGTTCTTGTTCCAGAATATTAAGCTTCCCGACCTCGAGCAGTCCTCGCACATTCCATGTACCAATGCGATGGTCTCGCCTTAAGTTCACATTTCTATTTCCAGTAGCATTTTTTCCATAAGACGCCTGGTTGCCCACATCCTGATGGCCGGTAACCCATTTCACACCCTCAGCCCCGGAAAGCTCAGGGCGCCGGTCGCCACGCGGAACGCCAGGCGGTCTTACACTGTCCGTACTTTTACTCATCATTGCAACTCTCATGGGATTAATAATGTAGTAGGTTCCCGTTACTTTCTACATCGCGGTACTATAGCCTCAGTGGTTATAGTAGTCCGAGAGCGAACCGGTTCCGGATATATGATCCTTGCGCTTCACGTCGGTACTGATGGTTACCGCTGCCCTCCATCAGGATCCAGGTATTACGCCCCTGTGGCTCGCCTACTCCGCTGGTTCAGCCGTACCGACAGCTACTGTCTCCGCCTTTCCCGCCGTTGAGGTCTTCACTCGTAACCCTGAGTACGGGCTCTGCGTTATACCCCGCAAAACTGGGTCCCTGCTGAACTTCGCCACCTACACACCCTGGCCTACTAGAGTGTAAAGTGCCCACCCCCGCGACATGGACGCGCCAGACAGGAATTGCCCAAGTGAAGAGTAGAAAAGGTGGCTCTACTCTCCCAGGGGCCGGGTTAATGGACGTGTTTGATCCACGCCCAAAAGGCATAAATAAGGCATAAATATTGATGTTGGTATAATATTGGTTCCAAAGAAGTATTAAAAAATCATAATTCAATTTAATCCTTTAAGTATATCTAAATTAGAAAATAATATTATTTTTCTACTTCTACGTACCTACCGCTCAACCACGGCACGAGATATCTTACTAAATTAACTGTAATTTACTATACATAGATTTAGATAATGTTGAAACTTGAAATTCAGACACATAGGTAATATTTAAAACGAGTTACACCTATTTAAACCGCAATAATATAACTACTTAATGTTGCTCCGTAAATTTCCACGACAAGCACAAACTCCCATTTAGCTCTACATAATGCAGTCATAGATGTAGGCTTCGATAGGCATATTCTTTCGTAATTATAGATTAACCCAACTTTTTAATAGGGTTGCTACACACTCAAAGAAAGCTTAAAAGCCAGTGGGCGGACCGAGCTATCAAACGGATGACGTCCATTCAGACTCAGCTCGAGTCCTACGCGACACTTAGCCCGTTTATAGACGAATTAGTGTTGATGCGTTTTCACTTTTAAGATTATTCCAGCGGCCTTTAGAATTGCACGTTTAAGTAGTTCATTATTTTATTTGTATATATAAAATACAAGCGAGAAACCTAGCTTAAACATTAATAATATTTATAGGATAATGTGTCGTTTAATTAAAAATTTAGATAAATCCACTCTTCCCTATTGAAAAAAGTGATAATTCGTCGATTTGAATGACAGTTTTTTTTAATATGGTTACAGCATTAAAGAAAGCGAACCTGTTCGACAAATGCAGCTTTTCTTCGGAATAGAACAGGCAGAAGTAATCGCTACTAGTGTCGATAGAAGAACCTTAGACCCAGTTATGAATGGAACCAGTTGTGATGGAAAAAAGAAATCATGCCATGTGCGATAAGTTCATAATAATCTAGAGACCCGTTTCGGCTTTGAAAAGGTACGATGCGAAGAGGCTTCTTCCTGAATTACTCTGTCTTCTAAACAAAACAAACCGCATCAAATGCTTTGCTTAGTGTTAAAGATCTAAGCATACATACTCGTTGAGACGGGGAGATGGCGACAGCGATTTTATTTTATACCATGTAGTCATAGATATACAATATTGCATGTAGTGATCTGCCATCCTAGTGCAGAAAGCAGTATTTGCTATGAAACTTGATAGCAAAAAGTTGCTTTAAGTTCTAGGCAAAAAGCGGTTTTTGTCATGGAGTTTCATTGCAAATACTGCTGTTGCAGTCAGCAGTATTTAGGTATTATAAACATATATCTCTGATATCAATGCGGCTACGCTATGAAACGTGTCGGTTACGTAACGTGGTCGTGATGACAGTATGCAAGATGGATGCATTCACCGGAAAAACTGCACTCACGCCCGTACAAATGCGGGCTAAGAAATATGGTCAGACCTGCTACCGCGAACACCGAAGTTCGCTAATTTCGGGGATTTGTCTCTTTCATTCCGACGAAGACGTCATTAGAGTGATAGAGAAAAATCCCCGCAATTTGCGGATTTCGGACTGACCAGCCGACCCTACCGCGAAAAACAAAATTCGTAAATTTCGAGGATTTGTCTCTCTCACTCTAATGACGCGTTATTAACGCGGACTTACTTTCTACCCATCCCGTTTGTATTGTATTGGTGCGAGCGAGCCGAAGAAAAAGTGATAGATTTACCATTATCCTTTTAAAAATATCTATTCAAGCATACCCCACACTTAATACCCTCATATTACGTGTGCAAAAAAATGTGCTTATATTATTTATACTCGTAATAACTTTGTCGGCGTGATTTAATATGTAATACTCCTACCAAATTGTAAATTTCTAGTAGGTCACAAAGCTATTCTGCGGACAGACAGACAGATACAGATAGTGCATAAGGGTTTCTAGTTTACTATGGAATTATAAAGGTAATAAATCAATCGCACGTCATATCATATTCTCGACAAATCGAACGTAACATGCGGTTTGAAAGTAACAAGAAATCGTCGCCGTAAAACATGTTATTTGCAATCCTATCATATTTTATTGAGCACTGTAATAAACTGTGATTCTTTGGTAGCTATAGCTTTCTAGAGGAAGTAACAAGTAAGGATAGATACTTTGTTAGTCCATCTATGAGGTAGGTGTAGGTACCTAATCTGAAATATTTAGCATTTTAGATTTAGGATTTTTTTCCAGTCAAGACGAGCTCTTTCGATCATAAAAAAAGGAATGTGTCCCCAAAATTTCATTATTTTCGTTATTAACACATGTCAATAACATTCTTATTTCAAACGTACTTCAATGGAATCTAATCTTTATCTGTATGTGTTAGTTACGCGGTATTGCGCTATCCTCGACGCTATGTAGGTAGATATGTGGATGCTTAAATCCACTTAATTAATACCTATTATAAGAATTTTTATGTACAAAAGAATTGGAAATTGATGTTACAGTCTTGTGGATTTAGCCAAAAGACACAAACTATAACAAAAGATATAAACACATACAAACTATAACAAATCACCTTTCAACATACCGCGGCCCACCACTCTTGGTCCTCGATGGAAACTTTGAATTTAGTCGGCAATCAAGTATCTAGACGACCTTCAACATTGACATTTAGAAGCAAAATTAACGACATTAGATTTGCTGATAACGGTAGTCAAATCATTAAATTTGGATGATATTTTACTGTTTCTACAGAATAGTACGAAAGTAAATTACATCAGGATTCCGAAGTTGATCATTAAAATTTAAATTGCTAATTTATTTATTTTAGCCCTGACCTGCTGTATAAAGTATTCTAGATTTTCTAGACACAAACGTCTTACAAACAGCTTTAATGCGGACATCGGACAACATAGAATTAATTATAATAGATGGTAACACGAGAAGATAAGATTTATTCCCTCAATCATCAAAAAATGATCTCGTCTTTTCGTCCTTGTCGGCAGGTAATCCGCCCACGGCACTCGGTAGCTTGAAATCCTAGAATAATGATTAGTTTTCTTTTGGGCATGCCTATATCCAGCAGGTGTATCATATAAGCAGTTTCATTAAAATTATATGACTAATAAAAACATGTTTGGGTTTTCCAGTACAATCACGACGAAGTCAGTTAAAATGTTTGCAATATAATTGTCGTGAGAAGGACGTCAACATAGTTGTACTTACCTAGAACCGCTAGTCTTATTGTACAGGTTGAGTGGTCAAATGCAAAAAAATAAATATTCGAATAATTTATTCATAAATATGTTTTTTACTACATCAAATTAAGGTTCATTGGGACATCCCATTGTAACATAGGTACAATAGGTGCACAAGTATGAAAACTATCTTCTAAAAAATATTAAATGAGATAAGGCTAAGCCAGAATTACTTATAGGTTTCAAATTGTTCCAAGAATTTAGTGTTTCATATCTGCCATCTTTTATTGATTGCGATGAAATTCCGACACAGTCAAATGCAAGAATATGTATCGAAAGAATTCTCTTATAAATGTTACGACGTTCTTATTACATAGGATTAAAGGGCACTGGGAAATAGTTTTGAGCATTTTTTATATACACATTATTTTGTCTTTGACCGTACCACATTTGAAAAAACGCTCCATAAATGAAGTCTTTATACACAAATTTATGGAATATTCGTAGTACCTATATTTTTGATACATACTGCTATATTTTTGCTGCACCGAGTTTATTACAGGAAAAACTTATGTAAGATCGTCCAATAATAACTAATTAAAATTGCATTAATGAAGTTGATACGCACAAATGTCAACAAATGATGTAAAACGCAAACAAGAAGCCGACCGGAACGTTACATAACAACAACTAGTGCGGCACTTCACTGACCACGGGTGGGCCTTATATCCATAACGTTAAGGTTCATGATTAGTGAACTGAAATGGTTGTATGGAATCCAAGTTCAACAGAGCGTGTAATATGACCCTTTTCATGTGGCAAGCATAGTTCTGTCATATTCAACCGGAAAATATGACTACAAATGAGCTTCGGTGGCTTACTCGAAAATGAGAACTTTTTCAAACAGCGAATTTCATGTAGGTAAATCGCTAAAAGTTTCTGAGATAACCAAAATAAATAAAAATATGTAGATATGACATACATCATCAGCCTATCTCAGTCCACTGCTGGACGTAGGCTTCTCCTATTAACTATGCGTATAGACGCATTAGGAGGTAAATGCCCATAATCGCGACGCTGGGTAAGCGGATTGGCGATCGCAGTAATACCATCATCAATCTTTTATCAAATAATGGTCAGTGACATTTTAATTCCTTAGTCGACTCTTACGACACCCGCGGGAAGAGTGGGGATTCTGTATGGTGACGGCAGCAGATATGACATATTCATAGCTAATTTTTAAAAATTGTTTTTAATATATTTAGGTACTTAAATCGTCATTCTGGAGTCTCTGTAGCTTTTGAGCATTTTTCAACTTCTGGTGCTAGTTGCACGTGTTACCATTTTCTTATTTTGTTACCAACTTTTTCAATTATACACAATACTATGACTTATTATTTATTTTCAAAACTTTAAAGCTAATGCGGGATGAAGATGTTGATTTAAAAAGCTGAAAATTTTAACTAAATTCTGCTTAGACAATCATGGTCATTGAATTATACCTATAGGTTTGGTAGTTCCAGAAAAATATTGTTTTTATATAGTCTAATGATTATACTAAAATTGGTAATAAAATGGGAAGCGTAACCTAAACAGCCGTTTAGTAATTCTTAATAGTGTAAAAGCTTTTTGAGAAATGCTCTTCCAACCTTTTATGAATTAAGATGGAACAATCTAAATCAGATATTTAATTGCATAACAAACTAAATGTTAATGGCACATCACAGCTATTTACAAACAGATACATTGGTAACTAAGTTGACTACTTGTGCAAAATAATGCCAAAACGATGATAAAACTTCGTAAACCTCTTGATATTTCAAATGTCAACGTTGAGAAACATACATTTTGCTAATGCGTTTATTACGACATGAAGTTGATTTAATGGAAACTGTATTATTTTTTTCGATACAGAATTAGTACCTAAGCTCTTTCAGTTATTATTATAACAAAAAAATAATATATGTAATATAGGTTTAACAAACATGAAGGCGATTCTTCAAAAGGCGTGGTATTGAATTCGGATTAGGAAAAAATGTAAACATATATTTTTTGCATGTAAAATTAAGGTATAGCATTTAATTTGATAATAAAGAAAAAATACAATATCGAAAAGGTTAAGTTTGAAGTTTAACATTATTTAAGCTATGCATATGACTAAACTATCTGCACTGCTCATATAAATGGTCGGTCCACGAAACATTTGGCCTCGCACTAGAAAGGAGAGACTAGAGAGGGTCATCTTCAACCAATCGCAACAAGGACTGCGTGTGAACCGATGACATATAGCTAACATACGTAGTTATATGAAGAGAATGAAGAAAAATACGACCATTAGGTACAGTCAAGGGCATTCATATACAGTATGTATCACCTCGTAGAGCAAAGAAAGAAACCCATTAATGTTTAAATCATACTAAACAACTTTTACTATGGGGCCAAACCCGAATTCACGAAAAAAAATTTGACAGTTTCATACATTTTGATTGCGTGATCATGAACACGTTGTATAAATAAATAAATAAATAAATAAATATAAATAAATATCTTGGGACATCTTACACAAATCAACCTAGACCCACGGTAAGCTCAATTAAGGCTTGTGTTGTGGGTACCAGGCGACGATATATATAATAGATAGATACGTATAGATACTTAGATACATACACGGCCATGACCAAGGAACAAACATTTGTGATAATAAATACACAAAGAATGCCCTCGCCGGGATTCGAACCCGGAACCTCCAGCTTCGTAGGCAGGGTCACTACCAACTAGGCTACAGAGGCTATGGGAGAGTAATTTTTTTTTTCGCGAATTCGAGTTTGGCCCCATAGTAAAAGTTGTTTAGTATGATCTAAATATTAACGGGTTTCTTTCTTTGCTCTACGAGGTGATACATACTGTACTTCTCCATACTGATCCCTTACAAATGTGTCTATATATTAATGCACTCGACTGTACTTAGTCTCCTGCTGCCCAGACAATCTGTCAGCCTCCGTAGCCTAGTTGGTAGTGACCCTGTCTACGAAGCTGGAGGTTCCGGGTTCGAATCCCGGCGAGGGCATTATTTGTGTATTTATTTATCACAAATATTTTTTCCTTGGTCATGGCTGTCTATGTATTTAAGTATCTATATGTATCTATCTATTATATATATCGTCGCCTGGTACCCACATCACAAGCTTTAATTGAGCTTACCGTGGGACCAGGTCGGGTCGATTTGTGTAAGATGTCCAAAAATATTTATTTATTTTATTTTATTTACAATAAAATTTTCTAGTGAATTTTGAATTCATAGTGTAGGAAATAGAATAGAATTTATTTTGTTTGAGGAGGCATTTTTATAGGCCTCTGGGCG
>JALPQI010026151.1:0-13274 GCA_025490895.1 Thaumatotibia leucotreta | reverse complement strand
AATCATTTCGATAAATTAAATATTAACCCCCTTATTCATAAACGTCTTCTAACTTAGTAGACCTCTAAGTATTGTTTGTGCCTTACGGTCTTATCAATATGTATACAGGGTGTTTGTTATGTCGTTAGCCAAATTTGGATATGTCATTCGCGATCACCAGTACACAGCATTTTTGAAAAAAAAAAGTGACACTTTTTTTAGTTTTTTTTCCCGTTTTTTATCCGGCAAAAACATAATTTGTGGTCACTAGGCAAGTTTGTTTCAATCCGTGCGATTCGATGGCAGACAAAAGGGTAGCAGGTTTGAGTAGTCAAGTCTTAGCCAATCAGGAGTTCATCACAAGCACCGATCAGCCGACGTCACTCACCCCACCATCGGCACTAAGCAACGAATAAAATGTCCTAACTACATGCACACACGATTGTTATTTGATTAAAACTGCCCAAGCGCATACCTACCTGTACCTGCTCGTCGTCATCAACAATTCAATTTGCTTAGAGAGTGCATTAGAATCGATATCTGAGGTAAACCAGTACGCGTTTGTATGACGGAACATTTAAGTTACTCCGTTCTTGAGGTCAAATTATGCTGGCTCGGCTGATCGCAAGATGCCATGTGCTATTGTATGTATGTGTACTCAAACTACCCTCAGATCGGCGCGCAACTCAAAATACCCTCATTATTAGTACTGTATGCGATAGACTGGTAATGCTGTCTCGTGGGATTTACCTGCAAGTTAAGCTCCACCTCCATTCCCCACCACGCGTAGGAAACTTGTTACCTAAGTACGTTATAACGCATTGAATTAGTTACCTTATGCGGGTTAATTAAAGTTGCAAACTCAAACACCCTTTCCAATCTGATTTGGCAGTTATGAGATGATGGGGCAGTACGCAAAGTAAGCAAGTGATCATAGTGACCAAACATTCGTTAGATAATGGGATTTAAAAAAAAATCTATAACAAATAGGATAATTAAAAATGGATTATTTTTGTTTTATCAAATATTTTTTTACGCCTTTACCCAACACATATTGCAATATGGCTAATGATATAAAAAACACCCTGTATAGTATCGCTAAGTTAGGAAGCGTTTATGAATAAGAGGGTTAGTTGTTCACCATACCGGATCTATCTATTCAGCCCGTGTCCACCTACTGCTGGGTATAGGCCGCTTCTTTATTACGCCACTTTCCTTGGTCCTGTGCTAGTCGCATCCACTACTTTGTTGCGGTCGATGTCTGACGAACGTGTCGGGGTTGACCTTTAGTCTACGATGCATAGACCACTCGTCGTACATTACAATACCGGATCAGATTGGACTAATTCAACTTATCCTATTGGAGCGCAGTAAAAGTTTTAAATAACTTCCTCCCGCGGACGGTCCGGCTGTGGAATGAGCTCCCTGCCGAGGTTTTCCCGTTGGACTACAGTATGGGGTTCTTCAAAAGAGGAGTGTACAAGTTCTTATTGGGTCGGCAACGCGCATGTGACACCCCTGGGGTTGCAAGCGCCCATAGGCTACGGTGACTGCTTTCCATCAGGCGGGCCGTATGCTTGTTTGCCACCGACGTGGTATAAAAAAAAAAAAAAAAAAACTATCTTCGTCCGGTCTAGATGGGTTTTGGATTTCCTCCAAGTATTCCACCGGTTTTGCGATCACTCTTAAGTTCCCTGAAATGCAGTCTAAGACCTCACTTAAATTAAATGTTGGATTCACGTGAATCTTAAAAAATCATTATTTGGTGTTAAAAAGAAAAAAAAAGTAATGTCATTACGACGTAGGTAACTGATGGACTAATAATAAGTAACTAGTATACAATGCATGTAAAAAAAATATCTTGGTACATCTTACATCTATTGACCTAGTCCCAAGGAGGCTGACAATGCATATTCTAAGAAAGTACCTTTTTTAAGGATAAACTTTATGTACAGTAAATTATATGTTTCGGAACTAGGGGGTAAATGCATTTTTACTGTACTTTTTTGTATGATATAATTAATACAGTTTACCCCAATTGTATTTTTTTTTCGCATTATACTTGTAAAATACGTTGTAAATGTCAATCGTATTGAAATGCCCACTTGGAACAGCTACATCATAAAATTAAATAACTGTTAATGAAGAAACTAGGCAGTGAGTACTGCAGTAGATCTCAATTTACCAATCACTATCTCATTAAAAGTATAATTATAAACTGGTACCTATACAAAGGCTCCATTTTCAATCAGTACTGAAACCCGTAACGTGAGAACTGTGAATACAACCATTGGACTTACTAATGGATGGCAGTTTCAATATCGATACAAATAGACAATCCTAAAGAGGATATTCAAATTTATAAAGTACGATGTGATTTAATATTTACTATGAAATTAGTTATTTATTTAATCTTTATTGCACAATAAATAAAGTACATAAGGCGGACTTAATGCCATAAGGCATTATTTACCAGTCAATCATTAGGCCAAACAGAAATTAAAAGAATTGGTGCGGTGAAAGACACAAGTAAAAGAAAATTAAAACAGCAAACAAAAAAAATACTACAATACATGTTAATAATATACAAATACAACAAATTACATAAACAAATATACAAATTACATGAAATAAATTGCACACAGTCGTGTACTATAATAGAATCTCGTCCCAAAGTTATTAGGCCACGAAGATTGCTGAGCACCGTACTCGACCGAAAAGCTTGATTATAGCACTATTGCGTATAATACTTTTTCTACTAGTCAGTTAAAGCAAGTACTAATAACACAAGCACTAGTAATGAAATATAACATCCATGGTTACCCATTCTACCAATTGTATGTAGTTTTATTGGTTAAAGCTGCAATATCATCAGCAAACCTAACTAATGTTACTCTTTCTCTATTTATCTAAATGCCTTACTCTTTTACTGTCTCCGTAACTTTCAGGCGACCTCTATGAACATGTTAAATATGAGTGACGATATTGAGCAGCCCTATCGTAATCCTTGCTTTATTTTACTACTTCTACTTCTTCTCTTCTTCTTTTAGTAATATGTAACATCGTCCTTGTTGCACGTTGTTTTGCAACGTTGTATGTAGTTCAAGGATAGCCATTTCTCAGAGCGTTAATGGAAATCTCATTCATCTGGTCAAGTTTTTTGGAAGCGCCTAAATGATTTGAGGTTGGTTTTGCTGTATCTGACGACCGAAATTGGTACCAAAAGATGCAGCCACTCCAAAAAAACGTGACTAGATGAATGATAAGTCCGGTTACGCTCTGAGAAATGCCCAGCCAGAAGTAAATTGGTTATCATAACAGGGCTTCATTATTTATCCGTAGATTTACCTGCGGCCACTTTATCCAAAGACGCACCATCACGTCCGCAGCCCCAAATATTTCAGGAACAAACTAGCCGGGTATAGCCATTTTTACTTGCGCCATCGCTATAGCAAATAATATTCACAACACACGTACGGAGTGGGGCTTGTTCCCATAACACACACCTATTTCGACGTATTGTTATATTCACATATTCGATGAATAGTCAACTGGTTGATCCACCCAATGAACGAGTGGGTAATGCAAATGGTTGCTCGATACACGTCAGTCGCAACCGTATAAGACGCCGCGTGGACAACGTGAGGTTAATGTATGACGAAATTGACGAACGTGTCGAGGTTGACCTTTAGTCTACGATGCATAGACCACTCGACGTAAATTATTTTTATATCATTTTTGAAATTAAACCTAGAACGTAATGACATAGAGCTAACATTTCAATATTTGGTATAGAGTCGAGTCGTCGTTGAGATGTTATAAAGTGCGGATACCTTATAACTGTATACAGCAGTAGACTCAAATAGGCTAATGATGTGTGTGTATAAATTTGCATAATATATCTGCAAGTCTATAAAATTAGTTCAGGTGGGAAGCATTCTCAATGTCTTATTCTTAAAGTACTTTTATTGTTTTAAGTCAAAGTTAATTGTTTTTATGTAACTTATTGTGAGTGCTACTGCACTCCTGTTATTATCAAACCGCGATGAGAAAGGGATTCGAAAGTACTGTTGACACAATAGTGTATAAGTCAGTCTAGGATATATTCATGGTTATATTCAAATATTCATAGTTTATGTGCGGAAACTTACGGACAATAGATTCATTAATTACTCACTACATCTATAAACAACTCTTTTCTTGGTAAATGTTGTGTCATTTGTTGTGTCAACAGTACATTCGAATCCCCTTCTGATTCCGGTTTGATAATATTAAGGTACAGGCCGGCCATGTATCCTATTTTTTCTTTAATATTGTAAGCCTTGTATTTTGTTGGTGTGTATTATAAAAATAAAATAAAAAATAAACAAAACAAATTCTCGTGCCGTAAAGCAACGGATACCGGTCACAAGTCGTTCGCTCCGGCCATCTGTTCTCGGCTACGTGACAATTCGAGTGACGCGACATGTGCTGCTGACGGCCGATTATGTAACTGCGAGATACAGCCGATTATCACTGTCGCTAAACTGCTCGCCGAGCATAATTGTAACTTGAGACAAGTGACGGCGGAATGCTAATTATGACGAGTTAGGACATAATTGGGTGAATCAACTTTTTTCTGTCTGTTATTGCCATGGTTACGGTTGCCTGAGTCACGCTGGTTTTATGCAAAATTATGCTACTTAAACTATGCAAACATGCATTTTTCTCATGTTGTGAAGCCCGTTCTTGGGCCACCTACAAATGCACTACATGCATGTTTGCATAATTAAATTGTCATAATTTTGCATAAAACCAGCGTGACTCAGGCGACCGTAACCATGGCAATAACAGACAGAAAAAAGTTGATTCACCCAATTAGACCCCATTATCTTAACACACTGACATTAATTTTTCGCAGACATTTAATAGTACATTGTGTATCAAGGGCGGTATGTAAAGGATTACGAACAAGAGTTATAAGTCGGCAGTAAGATTACATTTGCGACCACCCCAATCGGTTTCTAGCAATAATTTTCGTTATTTCAAAATTTTCTCCATGTCTCTTTTATAGGGATCTTTTTGAAATCTAAAATAGAAATTTAAATATCGTTTCTATAGCCAGCCAAAGAAATTTTTTTTTAATAATTCACCACATTTTTTTATGGATAGCGTTTACCTGGGTATGCTGTGAGGTTACCTTGTGTTTTTTTATGTGACGTAGGTAGACAACTGAGCTCTCAGCCCACCTGATGGAAAGCAGGAACTGAGGCCCATGGACATAGTGACCAAAAAATCACTTATGCGCTACCCTGAGGACTTAGATGGATTTCCTCTGTCTATGCCAGTAATTACACCGGCTATCTTACCCCCAAACCGGAACACAGTTACTAACTACTTAGCGGCAGGTTAACGGGCAAGACGGTGGTAGCTACCCGGGCGGACCATACACGAGTCCTACCACCAGCGGCGTATTATGTAGACTCGTAAAAGATTTCCCAAAATTCGGTGTGCCCTATGATAATAATACAATATCATAACATCGGCTATTATATAACCATGAAAGACCCTTGTTCAGCTTAATCAATAGTAACGATTCTATTGATGTTATAATATACGTAACCTCTTGTCCAATAACACAAAGGCCTATAATGTTTCAATTATAAGTTATACCCTGCCTTTAATCAAACTTCAACGTCTTACGGATTCCGGTAAACGAGTTAGGAATACAGTAGGAGCGTTTTAACGTGGAACGATTTCCATACAAAACAGTCTTGGTTTTTGTATTACGCAATATAAATCTGTTTATAACTTTAAAATAAAATACTAAAAATACATGTTATACTTGCAATAATGTAATCAAAAAGGAAACAGATAAATATTTATTTATTACAAGTTATAGGTTTTTCGATCGCCTTATATTTGAACGGCCGGCCCCATACAAAAACAATTTTTTCATTCAACTTTTTTCTTAAATTCTTCATTTTTTTAGGCTTAATGATGATCCAGAGTTTAATCATTCGTCGTCGTAGCCGTCACGTTCTAAGGGTGCGGCTCCACTTCACTGACGCGGAGCAGAGCGGAGCTGTGCAAAATTGACCAATTACATTCAACAAATTCGATTTCGAAACACTGTGATGCGGTCTCATTGGCCGAGCTCCCACAGCTCCGCTCCGCTCCGCGTCAGTGGAGCCACACCCTAAGAAGTATGCGAGAGCGGAGGTGACGTAGCACGATGAATGGTAAACTCACGACCATTATAAGCCACCAGAATACAATATTAAAAGCCCTTAAATAGAGCACCTTTAAATATTAAATGTCATATAGATAGGTACCTACCTATAAGTGTTAATACATAAAAAACGATCACTCACCAAATATTTAATAAAACAATGTCAGTTGTTCCACAAAATATGGATCACCTTTATTTTTGTTACAATCTGTACCTACACGTACACTGAACTTTTTAGTGCCAACGAATTACTGATTTTTTTTTATGTCTTAAAACTCATTTATTTCACAAACATTAAAATAATACAGTCTTTCAAAATCCACAACACAGGTTTCGTCAGGGAATCTTACTGAATTGAACATCTTCCCGTTCATAACATTAACAGTTATACCCGTAAAATGTCCTTATGGCATCCTTTATTTTAACTATTATAAGTTCAAATATATTCTAAAACATTGGTAAACAACCTTTTCCCTAATTTGACACAACCTTCATGCACCAAAATGAAAGCTAGATCACAGATTACTTACAATGCACGATGAGATAGGCAAGACAAAACTATAAACGATTATGTAGGTACCCATTACTTTGCAGTGGGGTGTAGAATGCGTGCTCTAAATCCATATAAAACTGGTGCATTAAATTTTTTCACAACTCTATGCTGTAATAGACCTTCGCGAAAATCTTGGCAGGGAGCTTGTTTCGTGCCGGCCGTGTGGTGACGGCTGTAAGAATACATTCATCACCACCCCAACTCTTCCCACGGGTGTCGTAAGAGTAGACTAAGGGATTGAAGTTATTCTCGTATAGTGTCTCTGACCATTATTTGATAGAAGTTTGATGATGGGCAACAACAGCGTCTTCATATTGAACACATGACTGCGATCGCCAATCCTCTTCCCCAGCGTGGTGATGGTGACTATGGGCATTTACCTCCTTATATGTCTATACGCATAGTTCATAGGAGAGGCCTATGTCCAGTAGTGGAATGAGATAGGCTGATGATGGTGTGTGAAATTAATCTTTACGTATTGCCGTGATAGCACTAAAGATGCACTGCGTCATCAACGGGAATGAACTGTAGGCTATCCGTCTGCTTATTATTGTCAAACTAGTTTGCCACGTATAGTATAGTTCGGGAAATATTATTTGCTTATGCGTTAACACTTACTAGATAATCAGGCGTCTAGCACTTTTCTATTGTTAAAAATGCAAAACAAAAGGTCGTACATAAGTAAGATAACAGTCGATCAAATAATATTTCCCAAACTAAATAATTTAGTAAGGACTATGTAATCTGTGCCCAAACCAACACGTCTCCAGTCTAACACTCCCTAATATCCCCATTTAAGAGATAACGCCCGCAGATAATAATAATCACCCCCGTTTTACCTACACTTTACTGCTATTCCCCCATTTGTAGTTAGGCTAACTAGTAATATTTGACGAGAAAGTTAAGTACGTTGTTATCCCGAACAGTATGAAAAGGGTTAGCAAATTTAGCTATGATTGTTTTTGTAATGGTGGTCATTGTCATTATGGTTATAATTACGGAATACGATATTAAAAAGCTAGTTATGTGATGTGTATTTTTTTCTAGTGTAATTTTAAATGAACTGACAATACTTTAAGCACATTTTCCGCTTGGTAATTAATACAATAGAATATAATTTTATTTTGTATTAAACATTCATCGTTTAGTAAATTACATCAACAAAAATAAAATTTTATTAAAATTACAGAAAATAAAATGTATTATTATTTGTATTAGGCACTTACATTATGTCAGGAATTCAAATTACGTTTTACATAGAACGGATAAATTGATTCAATATTCTTGCAGAAAACAAACAAATTAAAAATTTTACACAGCTCATATTATATTAAAACTATTACAATTGCCATACGTAAAAAATCCTATTATGTATCTTTATAATCTTGGCAGTCATGCGACCCTTTCTAGTAGTCAAAGTGTGTAAAAAGTTTCTAGCCTACTACCGCGAACTTCGAAATCCGTAAATTTGAATAACTTTGAAAATCATTATCCACGCTTTTTAACATTTTTAGTAAAAACCGCTGACAATAAAGGTATTGTGTATTGTATACCTACCTATAAGTCGTGGAAGCAGAATGCAAGGAGTCTAGTCCACACAACTGCCATCCAAACTTCTACAATGTGTGAAATAGCCTCAAAGCGATTACTAAGAAGCCACCGCGCATTCACACCAATTAAGATTCCATACGTGTCAGTTACCATTCGTTCTGTATGAGCGTCTGAAATACGCAGGTATGGTTCAGAACGTGCTTTCCTTTTCACATGTTGGTGGTGCAAGAGGGAAGCGGAGAGCGAGTTTCTGAAGTCCTCAAACTAGGCAGTTTTCATTGATACGATTCGGCGATCGCGATGGTGTGCAAACGTGATATTACTAAGTAAGCATGTACAGTCGACGTCAAAGATATCGTTACGGTTTAGATGCCAAACATTTATTTACACTACTTTATTGCCTTGACATTAAGGTCGTGTAAATATAATTTTGGCACCTAAACTGTAATGATATCTTTGACGTCGACGTACATTGCACTGCGAACCGTGTCGCTCATGAGGAGGCGGAAATGACAACCGTCTTAGGGCATCTTTATCACAGACATTTGTTTCTTAGTATGGCAGTTTTAAAATATGTATTTAAGCACTTATATGTATCTATGAGTCTAGCTTATTATCGCTTAGTAACCACAACACAACACAGTCCTTATGTCAATGGGTCTATGGTGATTTATGCGAGATTGTCGCGTGGTATTTATCTATTTATTACTAGTCGGCAAACGCTAACAGTTAGTCTAATTTTGACGTTTAGGTCAATATGACTGACTTGTTTTAATAAATGATGATGTCAGAGCCAAATGAAAGTTTTGATTTTAAGAAAAACTTGATTTAAAGCCAATCTATTTAGATCTTAATACAGTAGTTATTACGTGAAGAGTTATAAGCTGTCACGCCACATCTTCCGGACTATATCCCTGTAATCGAAGCAAAATAGTGGCTGCCGGTTAATTCTCATATTTTTAACTTTCCTTGGCTTATGTTTGTACTATACTTCTCCACTGTGTATTTTTTCCAGTAGTTAAATGGTTCCGCTGTATTATTATCTCTCTGCTAAATTAATTATAATGCAACTGCTGTAAATTCCTACACATTACAACACAAAACAAATACTTGAAAATTATACTTCATAATTTGTTACGATTCCTATAAAACATTATCCAGGCAAAATACGAAACAAATGCCTACCAATAGTACCAATAAACAAGCCCGCTACAGCTTGTCACATTCAGCCTATTTTAGAACAAAACGGCCAACATAATTAAAGGATATTTTGCGTAGACAATAGGTAAAACCCCCGCACGCAGAATTTTAATTCTAAGCGTTCGGCCCTTTAGATTTGTCGTGGGAGCCGTACGTGTCCCGAATTAACTTATCTCAATTGTTTTTCGAACTTATCCTTAATATGAAAAGGACGCATCTACTATTTACATTATCGTTAGAACCAGCGTTTTTCGCGGATAGAACGGCCTTTTTAGATATTTTAGGGACTTCGTTGGTTCAGCGCTTCGTAGGCTTGTGATTTGCATTTTTATGTATCGATTGTTAGGATATTTGACTGTCGTATATTTTAACAAGGAGGATGGTAAAAATACGTATTGTTTTGCTACTTAATGCTAAATGAAATACGTAGTATTTAAAACATTTTTGGTACTATCCAAATAAGTGGCAGGTTTTTAAAATTTGAGTACCTAAGTAATTAGTTGTAACAATTTTGCTATTCATGGACAACGTCAGGTAAATAAATATTTCTAAAAAAATAATGTTATTTAGCAATCACATTGTTTAAAGAAAAATATAATGTTTTGTTAGTACAACGAAATGGTTATTAATTATTTCATAAGCATATTATTGTATCTACCTAGTCGGTCCTTAAGTTCTGTCATAAAGATTTTGTCTTGTAAAACATTGTAAAAAGGACGAATACAAAAAACGTAAACATGTTTTGAAAGCTTATTTTATGGTGATAAAATTGCATTATAATTGTTTTGAAATGAATATTCACATTTTGTGCCATTCCTTTTAAACTTGAGATTTTCGACCGTAGTCAGCACGCGGGCAATTTGTGAAAACATGCTTCACAAAACTGATAGAAAACCAATTTTGTAGAAGTATCTGAATCTAACATTTTAGTTTTTATGTAACTTCTATAATAGGACATCTTTTAAAGCTAGAATGTAGATTTCTAAGAAGCTCGTACTTCAGATGGTCATATCTAGAAAATGTCGTATTTTACTATTTGGCTTAAATACGCGTTTTGAGTATCACGAAATAAAGGCATTTGGTAAATCACGTAAAATAGCTATTTAAGTTTAAAAACCAGTTGATTCTTGTACATCAAAATAAAGGTAATAGACCATGCTATCATGATTTGCTACGAAAATGAATCGGTCGCGTGTTTTTGATGTGTTTTTTCCATACCTTTTTTCACATATTATTACGAGGCTTTGTGCGAAAAAAAAACAATAATTTTCCAGAAAATTTATTGAAAATCAATCACTATTAAACAACCTTTAAAACCGTATATAGAGTTATATATTGAATAGTACCTGTTAGCTTTCTTGGCGCCAAAACTTTTATGACAGAACTTTCGGACCGACTAGGTAATGATGTGGTCCACTTAATACCTACTCGTATTCGGAGAGAAACCTTTACTTCTCTATAAATTATTACATAAATATAAATGTTCTGACTTTTTAGAGATTTTACATCTCTTTTTAATATTATTATATTTCAATTTATTTAAAATCAATTTTGTTTAGTTTTTTTTAATGCATGTTAGTTGTAAGATGTACCATGATTGTTTGAAAAAATAAGTCCCACCAAGTTTCTTACCGGTTCTTCTCGGGTCAGCGGTGTAGGGTTAGAACCGGAAGTAGTTTTAATACATAGACGATTCAAAAGAGTTTGTTGCTATTTCAATTTGAATAAAGAATTATTTGACTCTGACTTTAACTTAATATCTGACTAAACATATTTGGATATTAAATTGAATTAAAATTAATGAACACGTGTTATACACATGTTGTTTATGATGATGAGGCTACACGTCAGAAATTGAATCGGTAATGCCTTAAATTACATCGACACGAGTAGGTTTTATTCATAAACGTCTCATGATCTAGCAAGCTACATAATAAGTATCGTTTATCCCGACAACAACAGGGGCCCGTTTCTAAGAAACTTGTAACTCGTGGAAGTCACTTTTGAACACTATTAATTAGATAAGGACTTCCGCTTGTATAACAAGTTACAAGCTTTCGAAAAATAGGCTACTCGTAGCGTTTGACAACTAAAGAAGCAATACACGTGTTATATTGAGCGATACAAGAAACTGAAATTAGGTGTACAGTTATTAAAAAAATTCTAGTGTTAAAACAATTACTAGTAATGCGTATAACCATTATTTTTGCAAAAGCCCGCATGATGGTAATCACACTGTATATTCTAATCTGTTTACACTCACAGGTACAGTCGAGTTCATAAATATGTGTACAAATTTTTACTTAATGTATTGGGATAAGGTTCAAAGTTGTATACATATTTATGAAGTTGACTGTACTAAATAGGCGACATATCAACTGCACACCGTAATGAGCAGGTCTTAAGCCGCGGTGTCACCAGCTTTTGATCGTGCGATCACTTAATCCTCGCTAAGAGCCGATTACCGCGACACAGATCCGAGACCACTGGAAGTTACAAGAGGCTCAGATTCGTTCATGGGCATTTGTCCGAGCGTTTCAACCGCCGTGACTTCGGTGGCAACCTTATCACACGAATCCCTTGAGAGATGCAAGATTTTTTGGATATATTGGTAGACGCGTTGACAACTACCAAAATATCCAAAAACATTACGAGATACCAACGGCAATCGGGTAATAATGTTGCCAGAGTGTTGCCACCGAAGTCACAACGGTTGAAACGCTCGGAGAAATGCCCTCATCAGTATTATCATCTCACCTGGAAGTATTACTGCTGAATAAAGAGCTCCTAGTAAAAATCGCTGGAAACCTTGAAGGATGCTCCTAAGTCTCGCAACGAAAGGTCATGTTGGCTGTTTTGTTTTTGTTCTAAAATATGCTGAATCTGACAGGCTGGTGTAAATTGGTGGGTGGTTCTATGCGATTATTCCGTCGCACAAATCAAGTCATTACCGTTCCCAAATTATTGACGAACTGCGTAGAGTGGAGTCATTTTCGGTTATCTTGTAGCAAACGCATGTTTGTCTGCTATTCGGGCATAATAGTCTCGTTTGCTTTTATAAAACGGAAAATAAAGTGGTGATGGTACCTATAATGAACAATAAAAACACGTAAAAAAATCGCATAAAAACACCGTGGTAGGCATTTGTTTAATATTCTGCCTGGATAATGTTTTGTAGGTATCGTTGTAATAATTATAGAGGATATTTTGATGTATTATTATATCATCTCACCTGGAAATCCTTTACTGCGGAACAAAGAGCTCCTAGTAAAAGTCGCTGGAAACCTTCAAGGGTGCTCCTAAGCATCGCAACGAAAGGTCATGTTGGCTGTTTTGGTTTTTTTCTAAAATAGGCTGAATCTGGCAGGCTGGTGTAAATATGTCCGTATTTATTGGTAGGCATTTGTTTCATATTCCGCCTGGATAATGTGTTGTATTGTCGTAACAAATTATGAAGGATATTTTGGTGTATTTATAATTCTCAGTGTTGAGGATTTATCAAGGTCACGCTTAATATAGGCTTGCGAGTCATGTCTCATCTAGAAAGCCTAAGTCTAAGTAAAGCAAGTTTGATTAAACCACCGGAAGATGCCCTTACTCGCGTCTTAGAGGGAAACTACCAGTTTCCGGTAAGATTTACTGACAAACTTCACATCTTGGCACGCATGACACCCTTAGGGTGACAGATTCATGGCAAGGTCGTTCAATAAGTATCTTAGTTTCTGAAGTATCTAAGTACATTGTAAGTAGTTTACCTCAGAGTTTTATTACTCTTTTAGC
>JALPQI010026150.1:0-13934 GCA_025490895.1 Thaumatotibia leucotreta | reverse complement strand
AATCGCTTGAAGTCGAGTTTAATTTTTTTTTATTTAATGATTATACTTCTATCTTACTAATTTTTAAGCGTAAAATTATGATACAGAGATTGACTCACTGTTAATATCAATAAAGAGATTTAAAATCGCAAGCCTTACCGACATTAACTGTTGTCCTCAACAGTTGAAGTTGCTTAAGGTTTTTTTATTTATATAGCGTCATATCACAAGGTGTTTTTTATGTCAGTCCCAGCAATTTTTAGGATACTTTTATGATACTTCTACACAGAACCCCAAGCTTTTTCATCACTTTGCTATCTACGAATAAAAGTGTTCGAAATTTTCCATCATTTGTTCATGACTTTCCATTTCGCTAGGTAGTGTTTTAACAATCTATGAGAAATAACGCGGTAATTAAAAACATCGTTATTGGATTTATGGAAAAATCGATAAAACCCTCAAACGTCTATAATTAGAAAGTTATCATCTAATTTATCCGCAACGAAGAATGACTAAAGCGCGATTAATGTGATAGTCGCGCTTTTATCATTAATTTTAACTTGTTATATATTACAATTAGAAACCGAAATCTAACCTCCAAGTCTCACTTGACATTCCCCTTCTATTTTTAGTTTAAGTGCTTTAAAAATGTCAAGAGCCGACTAAAAATTACTTGAAATCTAGAACAGGCCGAATTTCGGGGAATCTCATTTGCGACCGAAATCCGTGCCTCATTGCCTCCAGTGAAACCTTCATTTCCGCGGTTGGTCGGCGGTAATTAGAGATCTAAGCGGCCCGGTACTTAAAAGAAATGACACCCAGGTCCATTGGGGGCGTAATTTTATTAAAACGAATATTTCTTTGTCCGTAGTTTACGTAGGTACGTACAATTAAAAAGCTTGTGAGTTCTTTTTCCAAGTTGTATAATGGTCCTGAAAGTGTTAATTATTTGTGGAAAGTAATTTACCCTACTTCAAAATAAACTACTACCTAGTTATAATTGTCTATAATGAAAAATCATTAAATTTTTTTAGCTTAAAAAAAAAGGGTAGAAATTGATTGAATATGAAAATATAGTAGATTAATTGTTACACTAAAATTGATATTTTAGTTTTATTGACGTATCGATGAATTTAATATCGGAAGGAAGTCGTATCGTATTATTGCCACCGCGATTGCTGTGTGCTAATAACTTAAATTCGTTTTTTTAACTAAAATGATACTAAATGACGCAATTTCCCATACTTTGGGAAATAGTCAAAAGGAGAATTCCAAACCAATAAAGAACGTCGGACTATAAACATCGGATTAATGTAATATTAAACCGGACTATGTACAGGGTGGAAAGGAACGACGTTCCTTCCCGCTACCGACCGAGTCTACCAACCATTACGATGAACTTTCAGTATGGGACCAATATCGAAATATTAAAAAAAAAATTAACCCCTTATACAAAGTGAGTAGTTACAGTTCAATAGTATGGAAAAGTCAATTTTCCATGTACGCTTTCGATGTTGGTCCCATACTGAAAGTTCATCGTAATGGTTGGTAGACTCGGTCGGTAGCGGGAAAGAACGTCGTCCCTTTCCACCCTGTATATTCCCGAAATTTCACGAACTATGCGGATTTAATATCTGAACACTCGTGCAGCTCCGGGTATGGCAATGAATATAACCGGAGGCTGAAGCCAATTGCGCACGGATTCCGAATAAACGAGCAATCCAGAGAATCCGAACAATTAGTACCTACCATCGATTTAAATTCGGGGGTACACGATTTCAAGGGATTTCGGACGGATTTCGTTCACACCTACTAGCCATTTACGAGTATTTATTGTAGTCAACCAAGGCCTACATTCCTGCATACAAATTGTATGGGCAAGTTGCAAGGCGACTAGATTGGCTGCACTTACACTACATCACAAAGACATTGTGGTTATCTAATTACCTGAAAAATTGTATAACTTGGGGCACCTTCAATAGCCAATCCTTAATACTTTTAAAGTTTTCAAAATCTGTATACTCCGAAGTTCAGTAAATTAATTAGTGAAGGCTATCAATCTATGATAAATTAATTTTTGCATCTAGATTCTGCTTCTGTTTCTATTTATTAAATAATAGGTGACATCAAATATTATACACAACAATTGTTGTCAACGTTTTCTTAAAAATCCTCTCTATTTAAATATTTCCAAAACAGACTTGTAAATCGCAAATGTTCTTTAATCTGCAAATTGGTAGGTCTAACAACATTCAGCCTTCAACACTCCACTGGCAACTAACTGACATCTTTTATCTGGGATACTGAAAACCCACTCACTTACGGTACAATCATACTCTGAAAACAATAAAACGACTCCAAATAAACACAAAAAACACGCGTAATCGAGTCGAGCGTACTCGTAAAACTTAATGAACCGCCAAATTCAATTCCCCGTGTAATGTTTAGGAGAAAGATTTTATCTACCCATAAACTGGTCATACGTCGAACAATATTGGGATTTCGATCAGGTTTCATGGACCCATATGGGACTAGTAGGCGTTATTGGCTCATATACCGACGGCCCCTACGTAAGTTGTCGTAAGTTAAAAATGGCAAGTTTACAGGAGAGCACTTTAAAGTTTGTAATGTGTATGGTGGTCACATAGTTCAATGGATTGCTTTGAAAATTGGCATAAACATTAACAAAGATACTGTCTTTATAGTGATATAATTAGTTTTCTGATATATTTCATACTTTAGCTGGAATTGCACTTACGACAGTATATGACGGAGAAAAGAATCTAAAAATTGTGGTATGTATTACTAACGTCACTTTACGTTGGGGGTCATAAATGGTCATTGATCGTAAGTTACACATACTACAAGATACGTCGGAATTATGCGTGTAAGTTTTGTGGTATCTGTTATTTACCACATTATTTTGCGGAAACATTATAAAAACTTTGTGTTAGTTACTATATTTTGCCATTTAACAAACAATTTAATAGTATTTTTATGAAAGCCTGATGGAATATTTTGAGAAAATTAAGCAGGTGAATAGTTTTTTGTATGTTTTATTATGAAAAATAGATCAGGTACAGTATTTTTGTACAGATTCTCGAAAATGTCGTGTTGAATGAAGACTAAATTATGTAGTTGGGTTTGATGTAGCGAGTACTAGAAACTATAATAGTACATTACTATAGAGGACGGGAAACGAAAGGTTACACACACACAAACTTATACGTCAATTTTTTTAAAACTATTTGAGAAAATATTTTACCCGGTGATATTGTTCTTTTTTTACGGTGAAATGCCAAGATGTTCTGACAATTTACGAGTTACTTTCGGTATTTAACTTTTTAAAGCAAGTTCCTTCCGGTACTTTGCAGTCCTAAGACTAAGTAGTTATGAAATGCCTTTACATATCAAATTCAATCATCGAACCAGCGAGATGGTAGTTCCTGGTTTAATTTGACGTACGTAATGCCAACATTTAATTGCAAGTTTGAAAAAAAAATAATTAAAGGCATTGTAGCTCATAACGAGTTACCTACTGTGCACATGAAATTCATCGAACATTTCCTGAATAGTTGCTATTTCGTTTGACAATGGGAGTATTATTTGCAGATTGAAGCAAAGAGTTCTCTTATAATGTAGTTCTGGTACTGGTCAACATTTTGATGGATAAATTTGAGCAGAGCGCATTCGAGAGTTGTCCGAATAGGCCGAGATGCAGGTTACGAAATGTGGATGACGTTTTTGCGTTAATTCCTGATAGAGTTGTTGATGTGTTACTAGCCAATCTTAATGAGATGCATCCCAAAATAAATTTCACATTCAAGAGAAAGGTGGATGAGACACTTCGTTTTCTTGATTGGTTAGTAATGCTAGGTCAGAATGATTGTCTGTTACAAAAAGTCTATAGAAAAGTTACCTGTTAACTGGTTTATACCATTATCTCGCAAACCTATTCTCGCGGTTCTGTGATTCATATCATAATACATGCGAAATGAGTTTATATCGTTTATTCCTATCACATCATTCGCCTACTTCAGTCCACTGTTGGACACAGGTATCTCATATTACCTACTGTTATCTAAACTATTAATGATGTTGAAACATGTTAGACGAGACGTTGGAGAGCTTGGAGAGGAACAGATATGGTTGGAGACAAAGTCAGCGTACAAGGAGCTCAGGGACGTTTCGTTCGACATCATCACACAGTAGAGAGGGCACCAGCATTTTTGCCTCATATGAAAGGATTGACAAACAAAATTGGACGCCTATTACGCCGGAGGTTTAGCATTAAGACCATTCTGCGTCCTCATATCAATATGAGTACTTCTTACGCTCTCCTAAGGACGGGAATTCACTTGGCAGCTCGGGTATTTATCAGATACCGTATGACTTCGGTAAGGAACGACGTAATGAGTCTACAAGTCTCGGAGCAGATATGGAGTATCAAGGACAGGGAGATAGACAACTCGGCTGTGGTGGACGCATACGGTACAGGCACATTGCATATCCTAAACTCTTTGATAAAGCGAGGATGCTGGTACGGTAAAGATGCTACCTGCCACGGAAGATATACAGAGCGATTAAGATTAATTTTAATCGGGATGGGGCTGGACTGAGCCAACGGAATCGAAGCCGGTAATCTCTGAATATGATGGTTTTGTGCACACAGTGACTTCGTGTGCTTATCATCTGTTACGTAGTGTTCGGTGACACAAACTCGCAGCCGGACATGAGATCAGTGCCGGTGCAAGACCACCATATACCGAATATACATGAGTTTAACCATTTAATTATAATTTTGTGCATAAACAGTCTGTCATTCAGCATTAACAACGTTATTTTGAAATTATGATTACATGGCAGATTAATGACTTCTCTCACAGTGGGGAGACATGAAAAAACAGGTAACAAACATGCAGCTTCAACTATATCATGTAATGAGATCAATATTAAGTATTTTTCAATGTCATTATAATCTTAAAGAACAGTCATATCGCTTTCACGATTAGATACTGCAGCTGTTGGCGGTTTCATCCAGTCAGCAGTCAAATCGGCATTCTTCAGATCAGACGATGATTTCACTGATGACTGATGACTAAATACTCGTAAATGAACCCACCAACTGCTGCAGTACTTAATAATGTAAGTGATATGATTGTTTTGTCTTGGTCACTATCACAAGAATGCCGTTTTATTACAATTAATTCTGCATTTCTTTATCGTTTGGTTCAAAAGAAAGTGGCGAACCTATATAATGAGCAGAAATTATTGAAATACGCCAACATTATAATTGTAAATTTTAGTAACTCCGTATTTGATCCGGCGCATACTGTCTTAAATATCACTTACAATAGAAATTTAAAATCAATTTCCGACGAAAAATGTCTCAAGTACACATACAACACAAAAAAATAAATAAAATCCAACGTAAATAGTAGTAAGTTAAACTTAAGACAAAACACCGATCTTGAACTCCGAAGTAAGTTGTGGTAAGTGATAACATACTACAGTATTCACCGGTATTATTAAAAATTTGTCAAAATCCATACTAATAAATTCACACATGATTTATGAGTGAAATCGAACAAATGCCAACTTTGCTTAGTGGTTTTAAATCATTTTTATTTCACAAGTGTCTTTTATTTCATCTCGGACCTTTTGTTTTAACTGACCAACGGCCGTTTCGAAAATTAATTTTGATCTTGCAGTTAGTTTGAGTTTGTTCCCGATATAGTGTCTTCCTCTTATCGAATAAAATGTATCGTTTATCCATTTTTGTCTCATCTAGTTGTTAGCTTTTGGTAAAAATTGATCATTCACGAAAAACCTCTGCTCCACCGCGTATAAGATCGTAACTGGCACTTACGCTGCGTGAGCGCGGGTGGCCGCCCCGTATTAACTGTCGTAAGTACACTTACTACAGTATACGACGGTGTTATTTTAAGTTACGACAGTTTTCGGGTTTCAAAAACCTATTTGTAATAGGATTTATTTATTTTTTCTTCGTGGAACCGATACATTCATAAAATATATAATGTTTTATGAAATAAAAAAAAAATCCCAAATTTCAAGTTACGACAACTTACGTAGGGGCCGTCGATACCTTGGTACTATTTGTTATTGTTTCAATACAGTGGGAGAAATTGATGTCCGACCTCAAGAACTGTTAACAAACTTTTATGCGAGTGATGTATTGTTTTTTTAATATTTTCTGGTAGTCCAGTGTCAAGTTCAAAAATATGTATCGAAAGAATTATCTTATAAATGTGTTATGAAGTTCTTATAACACAGAATTAAAGTGCACTGGGACATATTTTTTAACATTGTTTTGTACATTTTGCCTTTGACTGTACCTATATTGTACTATAAAATTTGTTGATTAACCTTTCGTATGGTTAGAAGCTCTACTCCATCACAATTTGACTACTTACATGAAACAGCCATCAAAGTTTAGTTTTGATTGCCCTGCTTGACGTTTCCGCATAAAAGCTTAAGAAGTAATAACAAATACTTAGTAGACTGTTATTTCTTTTAATGTTTTTAAGATATTTATTGAGCCTTTTTTCACATAGCAGCAAAGTTTGTTAACCTCTTGTGTGTTGAATCTCTCTCACGCTTCGTTTTTTGGATTTGTGTTTGTTTATATTGAGTAATATTAGCATGATGGGTAAACACCAACTTATTAGGCGTCTTTTCATCTCAGACCGCGAACCATGAACATTATTCAATCAAAGGTTTCTCTTACGAGAATTTGTACTTATACTCTGAGAGCTATTACTTCGTGATCATCAACTGCTGGTTCTATTGGCACTTTGAGGTGAAGAGAGGTGAGTACAATTAAAAATGTTGTTTCATCTGTACTTTACTACATACATATATTTACGTATCTTAAACATAGACGAGTCAAAAGGGAACAAGCAGGCATTTATGGATAGCTTATTTAGAATAAAAAATAGTACCAAGTTAGGTTTACGTGCCACAAGTCACAGTCATACTTGTTGAAACTATTAGGTGTGCTATTAGCACCATCCATTTAGAATCAATGATTGATAGAATTCATGTTACCCCATGGTGACTGCAGTTTTTATTTTTTTACTTGTTCTTACTGCACCTTTTTAAATAAATTTATTTGAGAACAGACATCATAAGTTATAAAACGAAAATTTACGACTATTAGCAGTACAATTTATATTATAAAACCGGCAATGATGATTGTTTAATATGCTCCATTTCGTGAGGTAATCTGTGGTTAAGCCATAAAGCCATAGTGTTGGGAAATATAAAATGCACGTTTGAAAGTTCGCTTTTCGCCAACCATGCGGAAACTATCCAAGCCGTGAACGTGGAATGCATTATGATATTCAAGATTTGCTGCTATTGGTGTGATTTAGGTATTGGTTGGTTCTATTGGTATCCCCAACTCTTCTCGCGGGTATTGTAACAAGCGACTAAGGGATTGAAGTGTCACTGACCATTCTTCGATAGAAGATTGGTGATGGGCAGATCCGGCAGATGCGTTATCATAGTTGACACATTACTGCGATCACCAATCCGCTTTCCCAGTGTGGTGATAATGGGCATTTACCTCATAAAGCGTCTATATGCATAGTTAATAGGAGAAGCCTACGTCTAACAGTGGACTGAGATATGATGATGGTGATGATTGCTTTTCCGTTAGGTATTGGTTCCTGCTTTAAAAATATGCCATTATACGCATTACCTAAAGTAATATCAAGTGTCTTACAAAAAAGCAGATTTTATATTAACTACAAATTCGATTTTTGTTTTATTACTATTTCTTATAGAAACTCATATAAAACTGTCCGGAACTAGACACCGACTAATCGTAAACGGCTTTTGAAAAACAAATACTTAAGAAACTTCGATTATACCATTTTATTTGTTTTCTATAATTGACGAACTGGAAATTAAAAATGACGTAAAATATACGTTTCTTTAAAAAAGCTGAGAGAATAAATGAATAAAAAACAAATCCTCTAATTACTCATATCTGCAATAACTTAGCTTTTCAATGATGTCTACAAAATGAACGTAGAATATTGTATGATAGTAGAGGTCCAAATGGAAAAAATTGTGCGGTGTGAGTTACAGTTTCGTAATTTTTACCAGAGCTAGAAGGTGTAAAAATAAATAAAAATAGATGTGGAGGGAAAACCAATTCCCTCCCTGAACGAGGGGGGAGGGGGGTGAATGTGCAAACGGAAGCGTTATGTTTAAAAATTTTTCGTCTAATATTTAGGCCTACTATTCATTGTTTGGTATCATTTTCATATGAAACAGACACGGGGAATTCATTTTTGATAATAAACATGAGGATTTTCATATATAAAAAAATAATTATTGGTATAAAGGTAAAATAATCACCGTTTTTATTTTGATTGTTGCGTTATATAAGTATTACCAAATAAATATATGAAAATAAAAAAAATACTACAAGATAGCATATTTATTGTAGTTTCTAAAAATATATACTTTTTGGAAATTTCCATGCCAAAATAAGTTGTAAAAAAATTGCACCTGTCGCGTACCTCGAATAAAAAAGGGACGTTGCTTTGACTTATTGTTGACAGTACGTTTCTACTGCGGGAATTTAGCGATTTTGCGTAAACAAAATACTCCATAATGTCTGTTAGGGCAAATTGCATCAACCTGGGTTAACTAAGCAACCCGGGTTAAAAGTTTATTTCACACGGAATTTGATAATTGATAAATTTCTTATGAAGTAAGTGACTGACCCGGCACTATACAGAGGATATCAGAGACATCAGCCTGTGTGATATTAGAATGGCTCTTGAACCGCTCAAAAATAGCAGGGCGTCTGGGGAAGACGGAATTATAGCTGAGCATCTGAAGCCAGGTGGTAAACCAATCCTTATGGCCCTTCAGAAGTTGTTCAACTCCGGAAGGGAGAACGCATGGAACAGAAGAGTGGTGGTACTGTTCTTGAAAAAAGGTGACAACGCCTTATTGAAGAACTACCGATCCATCTCACTTCCGAGCCATATTTATAAGATGTTTTCAAGAGTTATTACGAATCGTCTTGCACGCAGGCTTGATGACTTCCAGCCTCCCGAACAAGCCGGTTTCCGAATTGGCGTTTCGTAATTGTTATACAGAAGACCGAGGAATAGGTATAACCTGCACCTCTGTTTAGCGTTTGTGGACTACGATAAGGGGGGTTTCCATGACGTACTAATGCGGTTTAATTTAGGTCGAGAGAAAGGGACAAGGCTATACGAGTCGTGTATCACTGCCCCTTTCCCAGAACCTAAACTGAATCGCATTAGTGCGTCATGGTAACCCCCAAGGCCTTCGATTTGATCGAAACTCTGGCCAGTACTACAGTCTCTTTAACGGTACCAAGTAGACTACCGCTATGTCGACATGCAAGGAGGTGTCATCTCTCCTAATCTGTTTACCGCTGCACTGGAAGATGTCTTTAAGACTGGACTGGAAAAGGTGAGTATCAACATAAACAGCGAGTACCTCACTCACCTTCGATTCGCTGATGATATGGTGGTCTTGGCTGAGACCTTGGAAGATTTCAGTACGATGCTCGCTGACCTCAGTAGCGCCTTCGAGCGAGTTCGTCTTAAGATGAACATGGATAAGACGAAAACTCCCGTTACAATCGGAGACTAAACTCGAAGGTGTAGACGACTATAATATACCTTGGACAAGCTACCCAGTTAGGTAGGTCCAACTTTGAGTAAGAGGTCAATCATCAACTAGGTTGGGCAGCGTTTGGGAAGCTACGACACATCTTTTCGTCCAATATTCCGCAGTTCTTGAAGACGAAAGTATTTGATCAGTGTGGCAACACACACTGATCAAAGATTTAAAAGAGTGATGACATACGGTACTGAAACGTTGTCGCTTAGAATGGGCCTCATAAGAAAGCTTAAAGTCACCCACAGGGCAATGGAGAGGGCTATGGTGGAAGTCTTTCTGCGAGGTCGTATTAGAAATGAGACGATCTGCAGCAGAACCAAAGTATAGCTCCATAGCTCTCCGAATCACTAAACTAAAGTGGCAGTGGGCGGGGCACATTGCACGTAGAACCAATGGCCAATGCGGCGGCCTCGCAGGTGGAAAGCACAGCGTGGGTAGGCCCCCACAACGTGGACAGTGAAGGTCTCAGGAGTCCGCTGGATGCGAGTGGCGCAGGACCGGTCATTGTGGCAATCTTTGGGGGAGGCCTATGTTCAGCAGTGGACGTCTTTCGGCTGATATGGTAATAATGATGATTTATGAAGTAAACGTTTAACAATTGATTGTCAAATTCCATATGATATAAACTTTTAACGTGGGTGAACTGGGTTAGTTGTTTAGTCCCGGTTAGTGAAAATTATCTTTATCGTCTTTGGTAATGAGATCATTACCTAATGACACAATAAAAATGATTACCCATTCCGATTCATATGATCAGATACTATATATCATACATGTGATCAGATAGACCAGATATATAATATACACGCGGTATACAATAATCGATAAAATCTAAAAATAGAATCTGAACAAATAAAATTCTTAATAATCTTAGGTTATTTAAAAAAAGAAGATCAGAAAATATTCAATTTACTTTCATATCAATAAATATTTACAATTGTAATATGAACAATAATATGTAAGTACAAAAATATGTATAATCTATGAGCGGTTGCCGGCACAAAAGTCTCTTTTTTGAGGTTACGCGGAGGTTACGCGTCAAATATTTTTTTTTTCAGTGAATTTTTGTATGAAAGACTACAAAATGTGTATATTTTAAAAAACTGCAATAAACATGCAATCTTACACTATTTTTTTAAATTGGATAAGTTTGTTTTTTAATACTTATATGACGCTTAAATTAAAATAAAAATGGCAACTTTTTTACTTTTACTCCAAAAAGTCTACATTTTTATATGAAATTGCTCATGTTTATGATAAAAAATGGATTTTCCAGGTCCGTTATACACGAAAATGATACCAAACAATGCATAATAGGCCTAATTAATTAGTAAAAAAATATTAAACGCAACCCTTCCGCATACACATTCACCCCCCTCCCCCCGCGCTCAGGGGAGGAATTGGTTTTCCCTCCACATCTAAAAACAACTATTTTGAGACCCTCTAGCTCTGGTTAAAATTACAAAACTGTAACTCGCAGCGCACAATTTTTCTCAACTTTGTATGGACCGTGACCCTGACTATGATGATAGTGCGTCATTTATATTTTTTGACGTACTCCGACTAAACTTTTACTAAATTCGCTCACGTTTCAATTTCCTATACAATTTTTGGCCAATGAAAAAAGGTAGGGTAGTTCTATGTATCTCTTTCATCCATTACCTCTTCACTCGCTTACTTTCTATTCAATTGGTAAATTGGATTCCACGTAATACACGGGCCGACTAGATTTATTTTAGTAATCGAATGCAGAGAATAACATTAGGCAAGTAATACATATTTCAGTAGACTAAAATTTAATGTGAAATACACGCATATGGGGCACATTATTCTGTATTTGATTTGGATGATGACCTGCCATCAGACATATTAAAGCGGGCATGGTAGTTTTAGTCAAAATTATCTGGACATGCAAAAAAAAAATCAAATGCTATTACAATATGCCAGTTCAGATATTTTTGACCACTAGACATAATTAACTAAAAGCTAATAGGTAACATATCGGCTACAAAGATTTCATCAAAAATATGATACTAGTCTTAGATAATGTAAACAATATATTTTTCTGCCCTCCGGCTGGCAATGAGCACTTTGCCGTTAACCTAAGTTGCCGCCTGTCGACTCCGTTGAGCAGAAAAATAGTATACACACCTCGGCCGTTAAATGGGAAAGCCTCAAATCACATGTTTGTCGGCCTCGGCTTCGCCACGGCCTACAATTTCACGTCATCCGAGACGTTTCCCACTTAAACGGCCTTGGCATGTAATCTACTATACCTATATGTTAAGATTATAATAGATATAATGATTATTTATAATTTAAGAAGCTTTCCTCTAAAACGTCAAAATATATAACAAAGTAATCACAATGTTGCTTCGAAAATTCGTTACTTTACGCGATTTAAGTTTTATAAAGTTATCGATAATCTTTCTAATACTTCTAATGAAACTCATAATTAGTTTTCTGTGAGTCTGTTACTGGACAAAACAACAATTCAATGATTTGTCAAAGGCAAAATCGTATTACACTACGCCAACCACGCCAGCATTTCAATCCAACTATTCCATGACAAATAAATAAATCTAACAGCAATTTCGTACACAGGCGAACGGTAGCACAGGAATTATTTATAGTCGATAGAGATGTGTAGTTTGATGTGCAATAAAACTACAACTTGTTGATGTGCCTATTTTGAAGGATCACCCGTGACTATTTGGACCGATGCCAGGAATCCCCATTTAGTTTGTTCGGACAGATTGCGTTTGCTTTCAATGTAAACAAATGCTTAGCCGAGATCAATTAGCGTATTTAATATACACGAGAAATAGACAGTTGAATAACCTAGTTCAGATGCTTTTGATCTCAGTAGGTACATATTTTTGCAGATAAATTGCTGAAGTTATTTGTACGATGAAGCGTAAACCATACCAGGTGGTTTATGATGGTCACGCATTTGCCGCTTATCGTGCTACTCCTCTTTTTGGCACTTGCATACTTGTTAGAACCTGACGGCAATAACGACAAACGATTAAACATGGGGCCATGATAAGCCTACAGACTTGGACAACAGAATTATCACTCGAGTAAAAAATGTTCATTAGTAGAAAGATCATATACATTTATACTTATCATGTATTAAACATGCTTCCAATTATGCAGTCCCCAAGTAGAAACAAAAGAAAATTTTCGGAATAATTAGAGAGCTTAAGGATTTCATTGCATTAATAAACATCCATCAGCAAGTAAAGGATGGCCATTGTGATATCACGCAATTCCTAATCATTATTAAAGAAATTTAAATAGCTAAAACTTGGCGAATATTAAGTATATTCGCCAAGTTTTAGCTATTTAAATTTAGTTATATATTTAGTAAAGTTAATGATAAAATTGATAAACAATGAATATTTTCTACGTCAGCACAATTTGTCTTAAATATGTGTCATGTTGTTTTCATTATTGTAATTGCGTTTGCTGAATCATCCCTCTTAAATTCAATTGTCTTAATAATAATATTTACTCGTATTTGTGTCTCCATTCCTTACGAGCTCTTGATCTAATAAAGAAGTCATAATAATATTCAACGAAAACGAAATAGACCGAAAAACGACAGCAGAATACTGATGAGTAACTTTCATTCTTTCACTATCATTCATATCACGAATCGTACCATACAATAAACAACATAACTAATACTAAAATCATAAATAAATGTCCTTTGCATCAAGTGAACTGAACGAAAATCGTCGTTTTGTTACTTCATCTGACACTACGAAAGCCGACAACTCGGATAGATACCCACTACATTTCGAAACGAGGATGGAATACCAATATAATGCGAATTCAATGTGGATATCAATGCCTTTCGTCCATTTCTCCGATTTGCTTCAAAGAATGCAAGCTCATGTATACAATACTTTTTCGATATGATTTTGCAATTTAAATGCACATTCATCTGAAAGGACTTCTATCGCTTTTGCATACTTTATCTTAGCCTTAAATTCTTTTAAATTAGTACATTTCGATGCAAGTGCAAAAAAAAATTTTTCGACCAGGGTCAAAGTTGGAGTCCGAGTGAAAACAGGGCGACAATCACACGAGTTCAAAAGAAGTTTTTACACATGTATCGAACGACTTTTATCATAACAAGTGCCTTAAAAAGAGAAATTTACACGCGAAACGTGCGCAAAGTTTACTTTTCCACACTAGTTAGGAAAAAGCTTTTAAACTAATTAAACGGATAAACTCACGTGTTACATGTC
>JALPQI010026149.1:0-19220 GCA_025490895.1 Thaumatotibia leucotreta | reverse complement strand
TATAGCATGATTCATAGCCTTTCAGCCGCTGATAACAGAGTCGAATTTATTACAAAGTCAATGATCCTCAATTGGGCATAGTGCTAGCCAAACACGAACACATTATCCCGTGTTTGACATTCATTTTTAGTTTATAATTGGCATAATAATTTTAGAACGAGTTATAGTAGTAGTGCTACTGTAGCCGTACTGAAAATGGGTATAACATGCCGGCCTTTTTGACAAACGGAATATTATATATATAGAGCCTGGGCCTGATATTAGATAGTGGCCTTACGTGGGAGCCCCAGGTCGCCGATGTGTGCCGCAGAGTGACGAACACATTGAGATCGCTCTACAGGTTCAAGAATTTTCCTTCCAGTAAGCACTAAGATCCTTCTCGCACAAGCTCTTGTCCTTCCTGTAATCGATTATGCTGATGTGTGCACCTCGAATCTCGTTCAATCATCGCTCATTAAACTAGACAGGCTGCTCAACAACTGTATTCGGTTCATTTATGGTCTTCGGAAGTATGACCACGTATCTGTTTACCGCAAGCAGCTGAACTGGCTTCCCATAAGAGAACGTAGATCTCTCCGACTTTTATGTACCCTATATTCCCTTCTTTTTGACCCTCGCACTCCAGAATATCTCAAGTCTAATTTTAAATTTGTTTGTTCTCGCCCCGGTAGTGATCTCCGTACCTCCCGCAGCCTTAAGCTCCTTATTCCCCTTCATCGTACCAGTTTTATGACGAATTCTTTCACTTTTCAGACAATACGCCTTTGGAATGGCCTTCCTCTCGATATAAGGAAAGCTCAGAGTAAACTCTCCTTCAAGCACATGCTTCGCAAGCATCTGTTGTCAAAGTTGCGTGACTGATAATCTTTTTGGTATTTCATTGTGGGTACACTTGTATGTATATAGTATGTGTATGTATGTGTATCGTATAAAGTATATGTGTAAGTCTATTAAGTATCTGAATTATTAGACTGCAATAGTTGTGACTTCATTTTACAATTTTCTAGCCTGCACCTATCAAACCTCTCTTTTTGGCCCAGTGGTTGACTGGTAGAGAATGCCTAAAGGCATTAAGTCCGCCATTTGTACTTTAATTTTGTGCAATAAAGTTTAAATAAATAAAATAAATAAATAAATATATACCAATGCACTTGTTAATATACGTATCCTTTATGACAAGCTACTGGGGCTTAAAGTATATTTGAATAATACCGTCCAAAATATTTAATAAAATAGTTTGATTTTTTCCAGCAACTTTAGGTTTACTATGATACCTCTACAAGTCCACAGATTCATTTTCTATGGAGTCTTATCATATTATAGGGATTATCGGCCTCATACAACATATTTTGTCGTAAAAAAATTTAATTTAAAAAGAAGGTAAGGGAAGTATTGTTGTCTGGACTATAGCACTGATGTGAAACGATTTGTCAGATAGGTACGTGCAAGAATAATATCTTTATACATATAAAAAAGAAAATAAAAAAGTTACTGTAACAATTTAAAAATAGGCTCGTTATATGAGAGCATGTCTTCGCCAACAAATTGTTCTACAGTTTGGCGGGCAATATACTAATTGTAGCCAGGTTGTTTTTTTCGGAATAAATGATTTTATTTATTTTTATCACTACTATTTTTGTGACAAGGTAAAATCTGAAAAGATTTAACCGCGTCGGCAGCGTACAATGACACCATTATACTAAAGACGTCCCAAATTCCAACCCGCCGGCGATCATAATATTCATAATCGATCATCCAAGCTATGCCCAAGTTCCTCCAGGCTTTAAAATTTGAATAGTTCCCAGTATTAGGGTTAAACGGGCCACTTAAACTTCGCCGGAACCCGCGGGTCGAATAGCAAACAAGTTAAAACGGCTCGAAGATATAAAACTGCAATTAAGTACAGTCTTACGCGTTTTGCAAACGGTCAAGAAAGTTCTGCTATAAATGTTCTGTTATGGGGTGACGAAATTCTCAGCTGTGGGTAATTTTACGGCCTAATGTTTGCCTAATGTTCGCTCGTAACTGCAAGACGCTGTGAACGCCGTTTGTGATTTATCCTTTTGACAGCCAAGAGGCGAAACGATATGATTTGATATTGACGTCAGGCAATGACGATTTTTAAGCGAAATTCAACTGTACAGCGTCTCGCGTAAGTTCCTACTGCATTGGCGTAGCTGTCGGCCAGTGCCGTCATTGGAATCGTAGGCCCGATTTTCTTTTGTCGTGTATGGCCGACTGTAGAGGCCAAAGGGTTATGCAGCTTATCAGTTTGAACCGTGCATAAAAACCTTATGCAAAGGTATGTTCACCTTCATTTTTTTCTGATGTGGGTTGACAATCATTCGCTTTCTTTTTACACAAACTCGCCAACTTTTTTGGACCTACGGATCAAAAGTTAGATAAATAATAATAATAAATAAAAAGTTAGAGGGGGACACAATTTTTGAAATCAATCTTTGAAAATATTGCCTTTAGAAAAATGTTTCTTTAAAGACCCAAACAAAATGTTCTTTTAAGAGACCTATTCAATGATACCCCACACTATAGGATTACAACAAATAAAAAAAAATCACCCCGACTTCACCAGTTAGGGAGGTACCCGAAAAAAAATTGTTTTCTAGTTTTTATTATACCACTTTGTTGGCATGATTAATATGTATATCTGTACCAAATTGCAGATTTCTAGTATTAAGGGCCACTGAGCAATGCTGCGGACAGACGGGCAGACAGACAGACGGACAGATGAACAGACAGGCAGACGGACATGGCGAAACTATAAGGGTGCCGTTTTTGCCATTTTGGCTGCGGAACCCTAAACACTGTCACTACTCTTAGCAACCTCGTATATTATCAGAACTGAGATACGAGCTTAATTTCAAGTAGGTATTTGTTATTTAGTAACTTTTGCTTGTCAACCAAAGATAACTACCTACGTTCGATTGGTTTACATCAGAGAATTCAAGTGCGTGTAGAATAATATGACAGAAAATCAGTACGATAAATAGTAACGGCCACTAAAATCAATTTGTTATTTCTTTATTTTTAAAACAAGATTTAAAAATGAAAAGGTATGTTTATTTATTTGAAATCCAAATTTTTAGTTACATATTTACAATTTTAAACGGTAGATAAAACTAAAACCCGGAATATTATAGTACTTTACTACTCTTCTTCCCAGAAAATATTTTAGAGTACTCGTATAAAATGTTGAATCTAAACATGTGAAATATTGAAGTACATTTTCCGCCCTCGGCGCTTTACATTTTTGCAACTATTAAAACTTTTTTCTAGATGTAAATAATAGTGGAGACGTAGATACAGATATAAATTCTATTTGGGCGATTTTTTTCAATCCTCAATTGTACAACAGTATTTGTCAGATAAATCTTACCTCTCTCCTATTCCGACTGAAAAGAAAAGCATAGAAATAATTTTAACTAAAGGATTTTTTTTAAATGGGCTTACTCATGGCCACAGACTAGCGGAGGGCAGAGACACGGCCTACGATAGAGCGAGTTCGCCCAGAAGGTGCCTGTTCACCCTTGTCATTGTAAAACCAACACTTATTCAAGAAATTTACCCGTTTAAAGTATTTTCCCGTCTTACGTGTGACTTATGTGACGCTCAGCTATCGAGTATCACCAGGCAAACATCCATACAGACGGAGATACAAGCACGAAAATGGCATGGATTGGCCATATTCTCAGGATGCCTAACAACCACATGTCCAAAATAGCCCTGAACTGGAAGATGCCCGGCAAGCGGAAGCGTGGTCGCCCTAAAATAACTTGGCGCCGATCCGTAGAGCAAGAGATGCGTTGGGCATGGGGTGCGATGAGGTGACCCAAACTGCCCAGAACCGAAGCCAATGATTCGAGCCCTACACCCCAACAGAGGGTAACAGGATGGAAAGAAGAAGAAGAAGACGTGTGAATGACTAAGTCAATTTCACCCGTGGTCGCAGGCAGACTGCCAGATATAATTAAACGTAAGTTTACGCGATTAAAACCCGTTTGTCTTTAAAATAACCGGTATTTTATTATATTTAAAAAGTATGGGTTTAACCACTAAACCCCAAGCCTAATAAATGTCCTGAAAATAGATCTTTTGATTAAATACAATTTCTACAAGCTGGAAAAATGGTGTAAAAATAATGTAGGATATAAACGAAGATTAAGAACTTCTACCCATCTACACTTTTCATGAATCTACGACTCGACTCTTGTATCCTCTTCGGGTTACATTTTCGCCGAGGTGATGAATGCATCTGGCTCACATCACATATCCAGCAAAATTCAACGACACCTAACAAATTGGTTTGCCTGAGCGGGGTTTCCCTACATTCATATTTTTTATAAAAAATATAATATTAGGAAGAGCATGTGCAGCAACTTTTTCAAGCGGCTGTGTTTAAATTAATCTCATAGAAATATTACCAGGGATCGGAACTATGGGTGCAAAACTATAACAAAACTTGTCAAGTGGACTTGATATAGCACATACATCCATAAAATATAGATATCTAGACACTCACACATTGCAAGTTGAAGATTCCGAGATCTTAGGGAATAAAATTGGATACTTACAGATTTTTCAATAGTATTCGTATTTTTCTTGTTTAAAGTGTTCCCATTATGTCAATTCCGACCCCCTGAATATAACTTAGTTAGGCAACCGAGAAATCTAAAGTGAGAAAATACAGCTTAGTCGTCTTGGCGCCGAATATAATTTCCTTCGTTTCGGTTCGGTCTCACCTCTATAGACTTACCCCCTTATTCATAAACGTTTGATATTGATAACTTAACAAGCCGCCAATAATTGTTTGTCCCTTTTGCTCTTATGGACACATTATTGAGACCGAAAGGGACGAATAATTATTAGCGGCTAGTTAACAAACGTTTATGAATAAGGGGGCTAGCCAAGATGGTATTTTGCAATCGTATACGATAAGTAATAAATGTATGAGAATCACAAATTCGAACCAAAAGTCACGTGACCATTTCCATACAATATCACGGTCACGTGACTTGTCGTTTATCGTATACGATTACAGAATGGCATCTTGGCTAGGCCTACCTGATTCGTAGGGTCCTAGCGCTCTGAGTCTCTTCAAAGAAAAGTGCATTTAGAACAAACGAGCATTTGCTCATTCTTTCCCCCCACTCTACGAAATTCGATCGTTACACAAAACGTGATTCGACGAAATTCGTTGATTTCTTAGAGTGGGGGGATAGAATGAGCGAATGCTCGTTTGGTCTAAATGCAGCTTAAGATACTCTGAATTACCACGGGAAACCCAAAAGCTGGCAGCTTCTTCGCTTAACGCATCAGCATAGCAATCCAGCGAGGCAATAGGGTTTTTGAATCATTTTAGTTTTCATCTAGTTTTAGTTTAGTTATACCTATAGGTACTTTAAGATTTGTATTAAATACTTTGTATAGTACTTCATTGTAATCTCGTGTGCTTAATAAAGGATATGTTTTACTTAGTTAAAAGTCATATCGCTTACAAAATTAGAAGTTGTGGTCTTAAAGCAGAAGATTTAAGATACTTTTGAGAGACATTTGGCAGCAACTTCGTGACAAAATGTTGAATACAACATTTCATCACGCCCGTAATTTCTGTTTTGACCTGATTTTTGGACCGAAACTTTTCCGACGAATAAATGGCAGTACATTTTTTAAGCAAATCATATTTACAGAAGCTCTTTGTTTTCCTTAAATTTCAAAGTCGCTCAAGTTCAAGCGCGAAGTTTGATGGAATAATCTTAAAATTATCTTACGACAATTTTGTTTGTTGAATTTTATTGAGCAGAGGTTGGGTGGTGACGAATGTATTCTTACTGCCGTCACCACGCGGCTTTTTCAGTCCACTGCTGGACACAGGCCTCTCCTATTGAAGTAAAAGAAAATAAATAAATAATAAATTTATAAATAATAAAAACGGACTCTGGTTCAGTGCCCTGTGGTAGGTTGCGAAGAAGGCTGGCGCAACTGCCGAGTTGGACGGCAATGTCAATGCGTTGCGTAAGGTCAACCAGCCCTGCTCTCTCTCTCTCTGCCCTGTCACTCGTCGCCTCCACAAGAGGTTTTGACAGCTCTTTATAAATGCCGTGAGGATCATATCCCTACGGCCCAAGGGTTACTTTTGATTTGTGATTTTTAAGTTGTAGTATAAATATATCTATTAGATGTCATTTATACCAAAGTAAAAACAAGACCAAGTTACCGACGTCCAAGGTGGGGATCGAATTTTGCGGCTGATGCCTACATCAGGCGACCACTCAATCTTTTTCTCAAAAGTTTTTTTGAAAGTAAACGAACCTAATACCAAGATTAGCTAATAGTGAACATTCTGGGTAGCCTATGTACTCTATAGTGATATATTACTTAGGTTGGCAATTTGTCTTTGAACGGTCTGGTCGGACTAATGGCCGGCTAGTAAGGACAACTTAACTGATTTTGATAAAACGACCCTAATCTACAAATTTGTGGGTCGTGTGATAATTTATTATGATGAGATTGGTTACGTAATGAATGGGATTGGATATTGAATTCAAAATTAATGCGATTTGACGCGTGCATATTATATCATATATACATAGATCATTATTATTTGTCAGCCTCTGTAGCCTAGTTGGTAGTGACCCTGCCTACGAAGCTGGAGGTTCCGGGTTCGAATCCCGGCGAGGGCATTCTTTGTGTATTTATTTATCACAAATGTTTGTTCCTTGGTCATGGTTGTGTATGTATCTAAGTATCTATACGTATCTATCTATTATATATATCGTCGCCTGGTACCCACAACACAAGCCTTAATTGAGCTTACCGTGGGACTAGGTTGATTTGTGTAAGATGTCCCAAGATATTATTATTATTATTATTATTAATTATTACTATACGAGTAAGTACTTGCTTTTCATACAATTACGAACAATTTAAACGAACTGTTCAGAGAAGTATCCATAATTTAGCACTATCTTATTGTTTCAATAGTTTAGGATAATCTGTTGGTAGGAGTTGATGAAATAACACATTGTTCGTTACTTCTATAAAAATAAGTTTAGTTTTCCCATTCCTTAAACGATTTCTTCATTGTTTACGTAATCATTTTCCCGACCGCTCACATATAATTTAGGCACTTTTCTAATAAAAATGGATTTCTTCGATGATATATTGTATATTGTTGATGTTACACTCACCTGCCTAAAGTACTTTTAAACCCATAACACACTTTAATTTGTAGGCGACGAATTGCCTTCAATTGATAACTACGGAGTCTGTAAACAAAAGCGGTAAATTTAATAATATTCATATTTAACATTGATTATGTTAAAAGCATTTATAAATTCAAGCAAACAATCACATTAATGGATGTCGACACAACAGTATCGGCATCATTGCAATCCGACGCCACTAAGAATACGAGTATATTGTCATTAACATGACAAAGATTAATTTGCTGAGAACCCTAATTAGTATAGAAAATATACTCGGTATTTACCGTAACATATTCTCCTTTAACCGGACATCAAAAATAATTGCAAGCTTTGTATCAGCTTTTACAATTTTATTATTTACTGCAGCTACTTTGGAATCTTATATTTCTACGATGACTAATTCAGATGAAAACTTCACTTTAATGTTTATAGTCAATATGTATAATTTGGTGACTACAGTAAATTGTTTAATACCCGTCATAATTGCAATAAGTCGAAATCAAAGCTTCAAACTTTTGATTGATAGAATTGATAAAGTTCACGAATATTGCAGCAAAAGCCCTGATTACATGAAAAAATTGAATAAAATTAACAAAATAGCCAATATTATAATAATAGGCTTTACTCTCTACTACGTCATTCCATTTGTAAAGAATTTGAATCAAGTGATTATTCAGCTAAAAGATAATGAATGGTTACCAAAATACATTGCTATATTTCAATTTGTGTTCACGTACTGCAAAGAAGTTCGCTTCCAGGTGGAATTTTTGATCGTAAACTTATTTATTCGAATAATGTCTTTAATACTATCGCACTTGAAATGTAAGCTGGTAGATATACTAGAGACCATGGAGTCCAGCAACGAATTTGATGAGAGTGCGTATCAGGAATACCTTTCGAAATTTCTCCAATGGACCGAAGCTTATACTTGTATAGCAAAATCCAGTGAAAGTCTGGCATCAAATTTTGGGATTCAGGTATGTACATTGTACTCGTATGTTTAATAAGGTAATAGACGTGAAATTTTGTAACATGAGAAAAAAGTGTACAATCTTGATTGTGAATAAACTTACTAAATCTACATACTCGTACCTACGTATGCATTATGCAATATAGTCATTACATCCGTGGTCATGACTTACCTCAACCACACATTTCACAAATCCAGTGTTAAAACATTGTAATTCGTTATTTTTTGGGTGTACGTGATAGTTGCGGCAATAATCGCAATAACACCAATAACATAATAATATACAGGGCGTCCCAAAGTTATGGGACATGAAGGGGAATTACCTTAAATTCCTATCGTAGATAGGATATTTTGCTGAAAGAAGCCTTGATTTTATTTTGAAAATTAAATAATACTGCATTAAAAAACAACAAAAAAAGCTTACCTTTTTCTAGGCATTGAACCTATTTTAATACGAAATTTTTATAAGAAGAATTAAGAAACATAGTATCTAAAATCTAAATAATAACCAAGCAAGTTTGGTTCAAAATTCGGAAAAAATTGTAGTTGTTTCGATTTCCGGGTGAAACAAGTAATTTTTTGAAAAACTTTGAATGCACTATTAGTAAATTTTAAAAATAACATTAAGTCTTCTTTCAACAAAATACACTAGGTATCTACGATATTTAAGGTACTTCCCCTTCATGTCCCATAACTTTTGGACGACCTGTACATACACCGTGTTTTTATTGATTTCCGTTAAATTTAAGGGAAGCTTATTTAGGTCAAAAATAATCAATTTCTCTAAGAAACTAGTGTCTTAACTCTTACTGTTATTGAGTTATAAAAAAATAAGTTTAATGACTGAACAAGTGTATTGCAACCTTTATTACATCCTAATGCTACTGATTTTGACATGTGCCGTCAGCAGCCGTCAGTCGCCTGAGATCTTATTCTTAAGGTTCTCTCACACTTGCCATTACAATTATTATGTATGAAAACGGTTTTTTTTTACGAAATTAACAAGAGCCAATATACCAGGCAACTTCTATTAATGTCCCAAGTTACCTGTCCAATTTAACGGAAATCAATAAAAACACGGTGTATATGCCTCCCTCAATAGTGCCTAGGAATAGCAGTGAATTTCTATCGGCTGAGAATGAATTAATCATTTTAGTCTCAATTGCTACTTAAGCAAGGTAGTTTTGCGTACTACAATAAGCTTCAGGTAGGTATAAGTTTCAACCTTATAAAATTATGAAATGTATTAACAGATAGTCCAGTCTAATGAAAGACAATTTTAAAACCTGATACTAAATACCCGTGATTTTCTTTCTTATCTTATGGCACCGAGTTGTAATAGTATTGTTTACATCATAAGAGATATAGATCATAGTGGGTTCTTCAGAAGGTATGGTAAGTCAAATCTCATCCAAATGTAAATTAACGTAAAGAAATCATTTAAAACTCAATGTCGAAATATATCGTAGAGTAGAGTTACTCCTGGTACTTAAATATAGCCAATGGCTTACAAAGTCACCAATGAGATTGACCAATTTAACATGTAAGCCAAATTACTTTGACTTTGCTCTAATTAGAGAACTAAGATGCGTTTTTACCAAGCAGACAATTAGGATATCCTAATAATAAAAACCTGCAACGTGATAATCTCTAGTTATTTATGTTGATTACTGCAGAATAACATGTCAAAATTCAACTCTTTACTTACTTTTCGAATGTGCAAATGTCATGACATAAAAAACCCGAATATTCGAATAAGTACCTAGGTACCTGAAACTCTCGAATATATTTGGAAGCCTTAGCTGGAGATAAGGATAGTCCGAAATTTACTAGCACGTTAAGAATTAGTGATATAAATATTATTAACCTGTTTATAAACTGAGCCATTTAAATTTGATTATTTCTGTTTCAGGTCGCACTTTCTTTGTTTATTCTAACAATATATTCCATTGCTCTCAGCTACGTATCTATAACTTCACTTGTGTTTGGTGATGTGAGTATGAATAAATTGTCATTGTAAATTTTTACACATTTTGCATAATGGAAGTCAGTATACAGGGAAAATCGGCCCATTCAAATCGGTCAGTATGGGAAAGTCTGAAACTATAAGACATACGAAGATTTGTTCTTAGGAACCATATCACCGATTTTGATAAAAAAAAACGGTACCCAGCTAGGGAATCGAACCAGGTTGTTTTGAAAAAATAAACATACACTATTTCTATTCAGGTATTGTTTGTATAGGTCTTAAGTAGTAAATGTCTCTAAAAAACATGATGTCTAAAATGAATATGCGAGTGTTGTTTTTAAAATACTTAAATGCGATAAGGAAGTATTATGGATGATCTTTGTTTGATACTTGAAAATAACAGCATTGTGACTATTGGGTCAAAGTTCTTTTCGTTCTCTTGTTTTATACCACTCTGTCACGCTTTTAGTTTTGGTTCGACTCAATATATTTAAAAAATCCGGTGCACTTGTATTTCTTTTTCACGCTTGATTTTAATCCATACATCAGAAATTGAAAACAAAACATCATCTCATACAAAAATCACTACTGCGTCACGGTTTTTAGGGACACAAAATAAGAAAACGAAAAGAATTTTGATCCTTTTTCGGAAATCCAATGCCGCATCACTGTATTATAATGGGATCCCAAAATGTATTTGATACATTAGAGTGAGTAGATTATTTAGAGTGCTGCAGTAGAATAATATTTTTTTGTGGTACTAAATAGGCAACATTCGTTGGAAGCATGACATTAATATTATTGTTTAACTACACTATGACTGTGATTGCATTACTTCATATAAGCCAACAAACCCAAAATGAAGCGGAATGCCTAAGGAGGATAATTGACAGACTTTTCAATACATTGCTTGCAAGTAAGTTAACTACTTTATAATTATATGGCTAGGGTAGCAATTTAAATTGTATTTGTAATGGTACTATAACTCTTATAATATTCTATAACTATATTATCATATTTAATGTAATTTTTATGGACGATTTTATCGAAAAAAATTATATATTTTTTGTGTTATATAATATACAGAGTCGATGGTGATGAGTAACCCGAAACATTTGAAGGGTGTATTTCTAGCCACATTTTGAGACAATAATGTCATATGAACTTTTCTGGATTCGACTTAGTTTGAGAGATAATGACATGTTTTTCAAAAAACTATTTTAATCATAACTCACTGAAAAATACCTGCACGGTTAAAATTCTTACACTATGAGTTTTTATCTTGTCATTGATTAATATTAGAGAAAAAGAGAAAAAAGTTTCAGAAAAATTATTAAAAAAAAAATTGTAAAGCACAAAAAACTCTTTCTCTACAACCTATTACTGGTCATGTAGAAACCAATTCAAAATATCACAAAAAAAAGGGAAAAAAAAAAATTATCCGAAAATGACACATATCATGTAACATTTTTTACTTATATCGACATCAAAAAAGCATCGATAAAGTCTGTCAGGTTACTCATTAGCACCTGTATAGGATTATATCGTACAGAAAGCCAAGACTGGATTCAACTAGGTCAGCGAGCCTAAAGAGTGTAACTATTCTTATCAAATATGGCAATTGGACGTAGATATGCAATAGGGAACCAACCCACAAAGAATTTTTCATTCAAATTAACACCATAAATCAAAATAAACAAGTTAATCTTTGAAATGACAAATTTATGTGGGTTGGTTCCTTTTTGCATAACTACGTCCATTTGCTAGTATTATATTTCATCCCACTTGCCTTCTAAGCGCGCTATTGCATACGTTGCTATTGCATAGAACAGTGAAATTCCCTAAGGAGTAAAATAAATGTTAGTATACCATTAAATAATATTTTGTCTTAATTTTTTGTTCTGCAAGTGTGATGAAAAATGTTTTATCTACATCCATATCATAAGTTGTCTACAATATGTTTAGCGGCGGTAAGCAAATAGCCTACTTTAAGAAATCTGTATCTGTGGGTGTATCATAATTTTTACTTTACGATATCGGCAACCGATATCTTAATCACAATTAAATGTCGAACATTCTGTTAAAAAGAAAAAACACACTTTAACTTCGATTATCGAATTAATCGATTTGTAATTTCATTCACATTAAAATTCATATTCCATACATTCTTCTAAATCTCGAATACTGAGAATCGATTTGAGAATCGATATCGACTCAAGACCTTACCTGGTTTATGAATAAAAAAAAACTAATGTCAGTTCAGTCATTTGTTTTGTTTGAATTGTTTCAAACAAGGAGGTTGGAACTCTTAGGGCGCCTATAGATAGGTTACACACTAAAGAGGTCCGTGCTCTGTGGTTTCAAACATCCAAATTTTTTTGGACTGTTGACTTGAAAGTTAAATATTATCGAGTTCGTTGTGAAATATTTACACTGAAAAATTATTTATGACGACGAAGACAGTGATGTTGAAATGTGTGAAACACCACCAGAAATCCGGGACGCCGCTACAACCGTGACCAATAATTTGCTGCCACAAAAATAAACATATTGTAGAAAACTTATTATATGCATGTAGATAAAGTTATGTATGCAACTGTTCATAATTAGGCATTATGAACCAGTCACATAAAATACTAGTACGCATCACGGTTGGTAAGCAGAATACTAACTCGAGTCATTAAAGGCTTTCTTCTAACACTCTCGTTAGTAATACCGTACTTGCCTCCCTAGATGCACATTGTACTATTAAGCTAAATATAAGTTAATAACTTAAGTTTCAGGGACTAATATGCTGAAAATGGAAAGATTAGTGAAAGACTACAGACGGAGAATGTTGGTGCAGCCGATCAAGATCAAAGTATTGTCGACATTGACGATACAGATGAGCCTTCTTCTAGTAATGATGTCTTCAGCCATTAATTATACTATAGTGCTGTTGCAATTTAATCATGTTCTATAGTAAAACACAATTTAGTAAAAATAAAGGTACCTACTTTTAATTTTGTCTATTTGTTCAACGTTCTATAGTTTTATGTAATATTATCACAGATAAAATATAGGGAAGATTCCGTGTATTAAGACATACATGAACAAACTATTGTCATCCTTCACCCCATCTCAAGACGTATTCCATAAGGAAAAAGAGACAAATAAAGTAGCTCTACTTGGTCGTGAACTCCATCAACGACTCCATTTTCTTGAACAATGCTACCAAGCTGACTAGATAAAATGTCATTACTATTAGTGATGTCCAGTCTTCAATCGTATACTTTTATCGTCAATAATAATATTTTTACCAAATTAGGTAGCGAATACAGTAGGAATAAACCTTATTTCCTACTCAAAATCACGATCTTCTTCGATCGTGATTTCAAAATCTACATTTTAGGATAAAAATAAAATCACAAAGTTAACGAAATATTTTCTTTAATTAAAATGTCATAATGAGGGTTTCCTAGAACGTATGCCACTAGTTGGCGCCACTTAGCACACACAATTATCTAGCCCCAAAGAAAGACTAAGTAAATGTTTTTTTTTTTTTTTAAATAAAGTTTAAATTGTTTTATGTATTTTTTTTAACTCATACAAAATATTTAAACCAGAAACTATAAACATAGAATTTAGACAAGTTTCTGGACCTGCTCCCGCCCTGGTGATTTCAGAAAACTCTCATTATAACATGTTTTATGGACTTATCATTCCTTAAAGCATACCTAACAATTTTGGTATGATGGCTTCTTTATAATTAAATTAATTAGTCTACACAAGTATCACATGAGCGTCATTATTAAACTAAACTTAATTTACTTGCTGGTTGACATGACATTGGATGATTACCAAATATGGTGGGTAGTACGTCAGAATATAATCACTTTTGCGCGTACCCTTGCCTGAAACAACAGCTTAAAATTGTGCGGAGCATATTTTTGAATACTCTTTAGGGTACCAGTCGTCTGCCTTTTTGATATTTTTGACCCATAATAGCCTTTGTTCAGTGTCCAGTGGAAACCTGTTGGACATTAAAAACATCGATTCATTTTTGAGTTGACTATCAATACATTTATCGATATCACGATCGGTCTCTTAAGTACCACACTATGCGATACAAATGTTTGAATCCCACTATTTATAATTACATTACGAATGTAAATACAAATGGTTTAATCACAAAACTACACATATGTATCCGACAACAAATATTGAATAAGATTTTCAGTTACTTTTACCTTAATAAGGTTCGAAATCTTAAAATTCAAGTCAAAACTAAATTGCCGGTGAAACGTAATGTCTTTATTTTGTTCATTCAGGTAACCCTGGCGGTTTTTACACCCTGGAACCACACAAGTCATCACATTTATCACATTCCGTGCACTTATCGAACAGAAATATACATGAAAAGCTTTATTTTAATCACTTTTACTATTTGCGGTTTAGGTGCACTAATATACCCAAACAAAGATCGTTGACAGGCATTGCCGGCGTCACCCACAGATAAAATAGACTCGGTCTATCAATTTTATATGTCTATGAATATTATAGTTGTCATGGTGGCATTATTATAATTGTCTACGTAGTAGTAAGCATTGGTACTTTAAATTATGTCTATTTACTCAATATTTTATATTTTTACTTATGCAATTTTATAGTTGTCATGGCATTATTATAATTGTCTAGTGTAACGCTTAAATTATAAGTACCTAATTTTTTCGTTCAAACTTCAAACGTAAAGGCTGATTAATTGCTTATATTACATAATTCGATCAAATGAAATAAAATAATAAATCAGGCAGGAGCAACAAGCACTCGAGTATTTCTTGCGGAGTTCGTCGCGTTCCTTTACATCCTAAAGGAACGCGACGAACTTCGCTTCGCGTCTATGGGTAATTTTCGACGTACAGCTTTACTCAGTTTACGGTGGTTTCTTACAACTGCGGCTTTTTGTGCCTCGAGGTCATCATTCCACCATGCATGGTGGGCGTTGATGGGGACGTGCAGAACGTGGCAAAGTGTCATCGCAAACTTTTGTGGCCGTGGTGACGGCAGTAAGAATACATTTGTAACCACCCTAACTCCTCCTGCGGGTGTCGTAAGAGTTGACTAAGGTATTGAAGTGTCACTGACCTTTATTTGATAAAAGATTGATGATGGGCAGCAGCGTCATACTGCGATCGCCAATCCGCTTGCCCAGCGTGGAGATTCTGGGAATTTACTTCCTAATGCGTCTATACGCATAGTTAATGGGAGAGGCCTACGTCCAGCAGTGGACTATCATAGGCTGATGATGATGATGACACTTTTGTGATGTCGGATGTAGGTAAGATATAGTATGAGCGAGTCACGTTGATCTTCGTTACATGTGAGTATTTCTGCTTCAGAGGTTAATTTATACGTAAGTTCGTCCTTGATATAATCAGTCTTCTCATCCCATTTTATACCGGTGGTGTTGTAGCGGAAGGTGGAAAATTTTGTTTTGCAGCGAAATTGTGCGGACTTATGTGTATCAGTGGATATTTTAAAAGTTCAAAAGCTTGGTAGTTAGATGATGGGCAGATGGTGGTATCAATCTTCCAGTCGATAACCTCAGTGATGGATCGACGTCGGTGGCGCAACTGGCGCATGAAATCGTCAAAAAGGGTAATATCGACGATTGAGCTACGTATTTGCCATTTTCGACTGTTTCAAAAAGTTTGAACTTCAAATTTGTCACTACTCTTGTTAGGAATTTACATTGTGCATCAAGGGAGGTAAGTACGGAATTACTAACGAGAGTGTTAAAAGACGAGACTTTTAATGACTCGAGTTAATATTCCGCTTACCGACCGTGATGCATATAATATTTTTCATCACACTCGCCGACAAAAAAAAGTTTTAAGACAAAATATTATTAAATTTAATGACGTACTGACATTTCTATTACTTACTCCCTAGGGAATTTCACTTTTCTATTACTCCCGCTACGCATGCTACTATACTAAGCAAAGATGATGTTTCTGCTTTTACTTGACCGACTATGGATCATTGGGTTCATTACACTACACCACAGACCTCAACTAGAAGCCTGATGATTATTATTAGTACTAGTATTTATGCCATTGTTTTAGCGCTTTCTTCAATGTGCACGTAATGATTTCTTCAAATGCTCATATTCATTGTCAATGTCTATTCATTTATTTTGTAAAAAAAATCATGTTACATTCGCTTGCCATAATTACTTTAAAAACCATAAGACACTTTAATTTGCAAGCAACAACTACCATTAATAGGCACCTAACTACAAAGTATATCAACAAATGAAACGTTTGTTCAATTTAACAATATTAATATTTGACATTATACAGTAATCATTTTAAAAGCATTTATAAATTCAAGCGAGTAATCACCATTAATGGATGTCGACACAACAGTGTCGGCCATCATTGCAATTCGACACCACTGAGAATATATTGCCATCAACATGACAAAGATTAATTTGCTCCGAACTCTAATTAATATAGAAAATTTTATCGGTATTTACCGCAACATATTTGCCTTTAACCGGACATCAAAAATAATTGCAAGTTCTGTGGTAACTTTTACAATTTTAGTATTTACAGCAGCTACTTTGGAATCTTATATTTCTACGATGACTAATTCGGATGATACTCGTAACGTCGCATTAATGTTTATTGTCAACCAGTATTATTTGATGACTTCAGTCAATTGTTTGATACCGGTCATAATCGCAATAAGTCGAACTCAGAGTTTCAAATGTTTGATTTATAAAATTGATAAAGCTCACGAATATTGCAGCAAAAGCACTGTTTACATTAGGAAATTAAAAAAAATGCAAAAAAGAGCCTATATTGTAATAATAGGCCTCACTATCAGCTACATTATTTCATTTATAATGAATATGAATCAAGTGATTATTCAGCAAAAAGATAAAGAATGGTTACCAAAATATATTGCTGTATTTCAATTTGTGTTCACGTACTGCAAAGAAGTTCGCTTCCAGGTGGAATTTTTGATCGTAAACTTGTTTATTCGAATAATGTCTTTAATACTATCGCACTTGAAATGTAAGCTGGTAGATATACTAGAGACCATGGAGTCCAGTAACGAATTTGATGAGAGTGCGTATCAGGAATGCCTTTCTAAATTTCTCCAATGGACAGAAGCCTATACTTGTGTGGCAAATTCCAGTAAAGATCTGACGTCAAATTTTGGGATTCAGGTATGTATAGTTCATGTGGTAGGCATTTAGGTAGACGTGAAATTTGTAGTACGACGAAAAAGTGTAAAATCTTGACAGTGAGTATACTTACAAAGGATGTACATAAATATATGTACTATATATGACCACTTATGTAGGTACTTACCCACATCGTTATCAGTTCTTCAGTCACGACTTACCCCAACCACACATTTAATAAATTCATTATAATCAGAGATCGGATGGATTTGCGACATTATTAGTGACTTACATCATTTTGATGACATTTAGTATGAGATGTCGCACAAAAATCCGATTTCTGATTATAATATACATATTATGTGCATATAATTTAATGTCGAGACACCAAAAGACCGCCTTATATCTACCATATCGTCGATTGTAATATGAATTAATGTAACCACCAAAATGACGAAATTGAGTTAAGTATACTTATTTACAAGTTCGACTGCAAATTTCCTGCTCTATCGAACGGTGTATATAAAATATTGATATCTAGCAAAAAATGTCGAATACGTTAACAAAAACTTTGCCATTTTATTAGGTTTCTACATTTTTTATTAACGTATGTAAAGGTTTACAAAAATCATAGACGATATTTTAACGTAAGTACGAATTTGTAAGTACAAAACATGTCTTTCCTAATTACTCACCATATTTTTATAAACGTCACTGCTGTAAGCGCCGTCTGCATTGTATGGCTCATAAGCAGTTCGGTTTCAATTTGTAAGTTACACTAAATTCCGAAATCCACTTTCGATGATTTTCATTGATTTAATATTTTCTTCGGTTACCGCGAGGATTACTCATGAAATAAAACTATGAAAACGGATAAACTCGCGTATATTAACTAATTTTAACTTCATTCCGACGTTTCGAACACTTTACAGGGTTCGTGGTCTGCGGATGACTGACAATGGAGGAAATTTGATAGATCTACCTCCATCAAAATAAGAAAGATAAGTACAAAACTACCCACCAAAGAAAAATTACTAAACCACAGACAATAAATTTTAAGGGTGGATGTACATACAAAATTTGCAAATTAAGCTAGTTATTCATTACAAATAAAAAAAAATGAAGTTAAAATTAGTTAATATACGCGAGTTTATCCGTTTTCATAGTTTTATTTCATTTCATTGATTTGTTAACATATCTCCAAATTTTTTTGAAAATATTTAACGTAAGCACCAGCCATTTTCTGAACTATAAGTGTGGCCGCAGTTAGTAACTGTCTATCAAATAGACCTCTCAAAAATAAAACAAAAAAGATAAGCATCATTTCAATAGGACAATTAACTAAAAAGATACAACATACTTTATAAATGTCCATTTCGTTTTTTGGCCCTCCTGAAAAGTCGTCATTTGGTGGTTACATTAATTCATATTACAACTGACGATTTTTGCGGGTATGTTCTGCATTTGGGTTCCTTCTAGGCCCAAGTATCTCCTTAAACTGCATTCATGACCATCGACGGATGAGCAGCAACATCCTTCAAAACTGGGATCGAAACCGGTTTTTGCAGAAAAATCTCAAAATAACCCAATATTCTAAAATATTTTGTACATGAGTACTATATATTATAGTTGGTACTCAATATTTTATAGAATTAACAACATCGTATTTTTAAATTACTTGAATAGGTAACAAATAATTTATTCACCGAAGAACGAATAAGAACGAAATTAGAAGCGTTCTTTTGAATGGAAAAAAACCGGTATCCCTTCTTCAAAATACGGTATACTCATAATTATGACTGCTATCGCCAACCCGCCTGCCAAGCGTGGTGATTACGGCAATAACCCCTCTACTGGGGGAGGCCTATGTCCAGCAGTGGACAT
>JALPQI010026148.1:0-15195 GCA_025490895.1 Thaumatotibia leucotreta | reverse complement strand
TTCTTTTAAGACATCCTTGACTAGCGCATAATATCCTTACTACTTTCTGTCGCTGATTATGCTTCATATAACTAAGCCAAGGAGACTAAATAATTGAATCAAGAGTAGATTAAAAAAACATGGAGATTCACCAAAAATATTGGTCACTTCTGCAGAATGAGAAATCATGTAGTGGGCAATTTAATAAAACAGCTTGGAAAAAATGGTTTGGAAGGGGTTTGGGAGAACTTGTATTGTGAATACTAAAATTGCAGTAGCAACAAATAACAACCAAAGCTAGAAAGTGGAAGTTAATGGAAAGATACAAAATACTTATTATCCCGTGACAACCAGAGTCTTTCGCAGTTAATTTTTTCTATGGTAAGCACATCTGTTACGACATTGTGGGAAAATACTTATTACCAATCATTAAGTTAACAAGCCTCAGTCTGCCATTATTTATATTAGGGGACACAATGATAAATTCAACTGGCAAGCTCCTGCTGCGGAATGCCTATTTAGATTTTAATTAACTGACAGAAAGTTTAACTTTCAGCAACTTAAAGGGTCAAACTTCTGCTTCAATTTAGGTAATATGTGAATGGTTGAGTAAAGAAAGTAACTAAAAAACATGTGTTTAATCATTTTATTATATTACATCCCACATGGGGGTTATCAATATAAGAAACAAAATCTGAGTAATCCATGTGATCATGCATGCTCCCAGCCCAACAATAATCTGGTAATTTCCTCTGTTCTGCAGTATATAACATAATGTATTCTTCTTTCCAGTCCTCAGAACAGGTAGGAAGTTGATTACCGAAGTCTCTTTTACATAATTCATGCCACAATGTTTCATTGTCTATTAAATCCTTTAGCCTTTTACATAACATTGATATTTTAATAATATCATTAACTGGAAGATGTAACATAATTTTTAAAAACACTTCTTCTGGTACACCAATCAAACTAGCACTTGAATATCCTAATTTATTAAGTATAATACTTTTGACTATAGACAATATTTTATTTTTAAATACAATAGAGAGATGTTTTAAGTCCCGGAAAATCATTGGAATCTTTGATGCCTGAGGTGACACAACATATCTACTGACTGGCAAACAAACTGAATATGTGTCAGAGTCGAAATTTATCACAACATTTAATAGTACCATCGCACCCAGAGGGCTCATTATAACTTTGAGTGGAAAGCTTGCCATGCCAGGCATAGAAAAAATTGCTTCATAGATAGCATTATTATTTTTCCACTTTTCTAACTGCTCCACACCGAGAGATTCAACATCGTGCATGAACTCTAAATCACTGTTCATAGGTAAAAATCCATTTTCGATCATTAAAACCACAATCAATATAAACATATAATCTTTTTGTGTGGATTCGTGCGGGTTGTTCCGCGACTGGATTCTACTTATTATTTTTTCCAGCAGAGGCGATATATTTTCAGTCGTGCTTTCTTCTAAAGTACAGTTCATTTTCGTGTAGTTAGCTCATATTTTGTTACAAAAATTTTGAGCTCGTCTCGTTTCTAAACCGAACAAAAATATCACAAGTCACGAATCTGACATCTGTCAAAAGTCCTCGAGCGAAATAAAGATGGACGTTCGAAAACCACTCCCAGATTAATTCGCAAACACTTTTTGATTTGATTTTGATTTGGAACACTACTTATTTTTAGAGTAAATAATATTATGTACTAAAGTTAATAAAGAAAATAGTGTCGATTGAAAAACGCGGTAAATTTTAGTTAACTTTATGTGGCAATGTGACAATTGTAAAATACCACATCACTTTTACTGACGTTACAAGCCTCCATAGGCTAGGGCTACCGCTTACTATTGGACGGTCCATGTGCTTGTTTGCCACCAACATAAAGTTATTATATTACTAATAATAATAACGGTTTTACATCGTTAATAAACTTCTTTTTACTATTGGAAAGTCGTGACAAGTGTCCCTCTGTTACAGCCGATTTGCTCCGAAACTACTGGACCAATGAAGTTGAAATTCGGCACACATGTAAGTTGGTGGCGTGGCCCAACAATAGGAAAATCTACTCAATATTATTTGTGAACCCTTTCCCCATCTAGTCTAACTTGCCAGTTTTATTCCTCTTAGGACTGATTTTTCAATCCCCAGTTAACAGTACCTGTCAAATAAATGTTAGCCCTGTCCTTTTTTGACTGATGATTTTAGAAAAGGATGGAGATAATTTTAACTAATGGATAGGTTTATTTGGCAATTGAAAAATCAGCCCTTAGAGAATTGTGAACCGGTTTTAAGTTTTATTTTCTAGTTTTGATAATGATAAAAAATGGCAGGTGTATGGATCTCTTTTTAACAGACTTCAAAAAAGGAGGAGGTTCTAAATTCGACTAAATTGTTTTTTTTTTTTTTTGTTGTATAATATGTATGTTACCCGATATCTCCAAGAATCATGCACCAATTAAAAATTTTTCTTTTGTGATTGGACATGTACAACCCCAAGATGGTTCCGATTGGCACCAAGTTGGGGTCTGATGATGGGATCTTGGAGAAATCAAGGGAACTCTTCAAATGTTATAGGTACATGTATGGCGCTTCTGGTAATTTTCATTTATTTACAAGAGTTTGCATTCAGAAAGTAGGATTTGATGATAGGAAGCCAATGATGGAAACCACAGATGATAGGATTTTGAAGTTGGTTGTTTATACGTTTTTAATTTGGGGATAATATATAGCTTCATTATAAAAAACTATACTAATTAAATTGAAAAAAGATGAATATGAAATGGTAAAAAAGGGATGGGCTATGATGATGAAGGTTGGATGGGTCAGACATGCAACCTTCATCATCATAGCCCATCCCTTTTTTCCATTTCATTTTCAATGCTCTATACCCCTGCTGCTACATATTCAAGGAGATATCTATAGTTGTGCCCATGAATGGTTGTAGCAGGTGTACAGTACTGCTAATGGATCCATTTTGGATTCCACTGAATTAGTAGGCCCATGATTCCCAAGGAGACAAAAATAATAATATCAAAAAAGCAAAACATTGGTTAACATGGGAGTGGCAAATGTACATTTTCTCTTAAATTACCATATTTTGCAAAACTAACCACTATGTTTTATCAATCTGACTTAAGATTTTCAAAAAGTCTAAGTTGGTTGTTTTCTACAAATTAAAACTGTTCTGCAATTAATTTGATTGTAATCAGTGTAGTAACTTTATCTTCCACTTCTTTGTGCTAGTGTGCTCTTTTGCTAGCAACACAATACCTGCCTACACACAGTACCTATATAATATGACTAATTGAAGGGTCCACAGAAAGAACATGTCTAGCCTATTCAAATTACAGAAGGAAAAACCACCTTACTTTTAACAGAATAAGGTGTGGATTTGCCCTGATTTTTTTAAGCACTTGATATGTTTTTTCCGTGGACCCTTCAATTTACTTTCTGGAAAATAATTCTTCTAGTATAATAAATAAATAAATTATAAGAGATACATTTACAACAAGAATTATTTCAAATTTACAAGCAATTAATATGTCAAGTTATCCCTGTATGTCACAACAACAAAATAAAATAGAATTCCACATAAAAATTACCTGCAATAGGAGGTATACATGATTAAGTCTTATTTGTTAAAATGTATGTGTGAATGTTAATAATCATTTAATTAGTATAGTTTTTTTATCAGTTTATAAAATCACTGGGATTTGTAGGCCCATCATTCCCAAGGAGATACAAAAATAATAGTTAATAGTTCAACATTTCAGTGACAAAACCAGGTTCAAGTCTAAATCAGCTCTAGAGTGGTATTAGATACTCCAGTCTACTCAAAATTATTTGCACACAAATCTGGCTATACAAACAAGGATGTCACAAATCATATTACATTAGCTAGACTGACAATGGCCCTCATCCAAATCATCCTCTCTTGACTCCCTATGTATGAATGCCATGCAATTGAAATTTCTGCATACCTAAATAATATCTTATTTTACAGCTCCCATTAAAATCGTCTCCTGAATATGTATAAACAACTTTTCTTCAATATGCATCCAAAACAAAAAACTGTATTAAAACTTGTAAGTCAGTACGAGTCCAGAATTAAGTTACTAGCATTACTCCTAGGTATTTGTTACTTTGTGAATATTCATTGTCAATTTATATGGCAACATGACAGATGTGTACATGAATAGGTATGGAAAAAATAAAAGATATTGAAAGATCTACAAGCAAGACAAATATAAAGAAACTTTGTAGAGAGTTAAACCTTACACATCATGTTAAATAATATTTTGTAGTGGATCTACATATATTATAATTAATTGATTTAGAAAATATTTTTCAGTAGTGTCTTGTTAATTCTAGGCTCACAGAATAATGGTAATTAATTGCATTATAATACATGAATACACATTCTAAATTATACTTCAAATCAGGTTACATTAATTAAAAATCAGCCCAAAGATATAAAACATGTAGGTGGAAGAAATAGCCAGTGATGACTTAATCTGACTGGACAAAATTAGGTTAGGATAACAACTACTATCCTTTGCATCGAAAAATATAAAAACTGTAATGACAAAGATCAACTTACCAATATTTCCTCCGCTCCCTTGTTTCTTATTGTTTTTTAGATATCCATCCAAATCAAGATTATTTGAACTTTTGTCGCTGTCACTAGCCATTGAAAGGTTTCACTTTAATAACTAAAAATTGGTCGAAAGTTATATTGCATAATTGCATTTTACACTCACTTGTTCATAGTCAAATAAAATAAACGAAATTGATGAAATATTAATTAATCATAATAATAAAAACACATTAAATACATGTTTACACCCTCACTCAACGTTTAACAATCGTTTTAAAGTACGTTCAAATTTCAATTATGTCAAAAAATTTATATTTAAATATTTTTCTCGTTTATTATTGAATTGTATTTCTAATATTTAAAATAAGACGCATAACTATTTTCATATTATGTTCGTTCCCTTTAATATTTATTTCATTTAATAAACATACTTTTTTACACAAGTAGTGCTTTATTTTGAAATAAATTCCTCCACAGACTATACAACGAATGGAATGGATGGTAGCCGGATATAACCAAAAAGGTACAAAAGGCTTCCCGCGAACTTCGAAAATCTTCAATTTCGAGCATCTGTCTGTTACGCTGATGACGCATTCGTTGAAGTGACACAAGTCACAAAGTTGAAAATGTATGAACTTCCGAACTTTGCAGTGAATATATATATTATCCCGTCTGTACATTGCAATCAGCAAATCATTTTGAGGAAATAAAGCCTTCGTATATAATGTCAACATTGCCAACTCTTTCTCTCGTCAGCGATCCTGGCCAAAATCATTAGTTTTCGACTAAAATCAAACGTGGTATAAAATTTATGATAATGAAAACTTCGCTCTATAAATTTTCGTTACGGGATACGTTCTTGCATAATAGGCCGCGTTTCACTTGTGCATGATTTGCTTGCTACGCGAAGTCGCTAAATATCGTGCGGGTTCACACTAACATTCGCGATTCACGCAGGAATGAGGAACGGATTTTATTCTAAATAAAGTCACAGAATAATAAAATCAAAAAATATGTGTACAATTATTAATAAGGAATAGGTGCAATTATGTACATCTATTTATATGCTTAACTTGATGTCGATTGTCGATTTGTCGAATCTAAATCTAATGTGATAGTAGCGCCATCTACTCAAAATAATCATTTTCCCAACTATACATATAGATACAATAGAAAAAGAGTCATTGACTCGTGTGTGACCATTGTGTGACTTCAGCGATTTCATTCATTCAATTTCATCCACTCTTTTTACGCTTTTTCGGTACTCATCGTCTCATCTCTCGCTCACATTTACGTGACAGGAGTTGAATTACATTGTAAACTAGAATTAAAATTTAATTACCTGTTTAAATCATATTTTACTTAATTTTACTAAACTATTATATACACTGAATTAATTTTCTGGTGGAATACCACGGTGGAGCATTTGCTGATGTGATATTATAGAAATGTCATCATATATGGCAGATGTTTTCGATTTGGATTTAGATGTGGATCCTGATACTGTAAATGTTGCAGATTCTGATGAAGACGATATTATTGAAGTCGATGAGGTATTTATGCTAATGGTTTTAATAATCTAAGCCCTTGTGATGCTAACCTAAAAACATGACCAAGTAAATTCTCAATTACAACTCAAGGATAAATTTCGTCGTAGTTCAAAAGCAACAATTTTATGAATTAAATGTATTATATTGATTTACAGTAGTATTTGTTATCTTTGTAATTTCGTTTATTAAAAATAATATACATTGTGCAGTGTTCCGTCGCGACAATTGACTCGTTTTGTTTTGAATGCAGGTTGATTACGAGCCCGAATTACACGTGAACAGCATTGTAGAGTAAGTGAGATTGTATCATAATGCTTCTGCATAATTGCATACTTCGCGAATACAATGTAATAGAGTAATGAGACATGTAGTAATAAGTAATTGTTGTATTTTGCAGGCAAGAAGGTTCTGAGACAATCCAACTATCTGAAGACAATGTCAATCCAGGTCAATGCAAACGCCTCGGTCCTCAAGATTTTGAACTACGCAAAGTTTTGGGAAAGGGTGGATATGGCAAGGTGTTCCAAGTGCGTAAAATAACAGGAACTGATGCGGGTGCTCACTTTGCTATGAAAGTGCTTAAAAAAGCCTCCATAGTTCGAAATCAAAAAGATACTGCACACACAAAAGCTGAGAGAAATATTTTGGAAGCAGTAAAGGTACTTTTCAAAAATTGTATTCATAGTTTTGCCACAGATGCTAACTAATAGAAAAAATGTGGTTTGGAATCATATCAATGATTACAATGTATATGGTTCATCACTGTTGTTGTAGACCTGAGGTACAAATTAATTGGAAATGCCAGATTTGGTGAGGTTAAGATAAATGTACTATCATTGAATATGGGGATCTTTGAATATGTTCTTGAAGTTTAGGGTTCATTCAGATTACACAATAGTCATGTCTAATAAATATATATTTTTTTGTAATTTGGAGGTAGAAACTTGCAGTCACTAATTCTCAAATGACATAAACTGGATTTATTTACTGATTTGAGCTTATACTTTTATTTCAGCACCCATTTATAGTGGAACTAGTATATGCGTTTCAAACAGGTGGTAAACTATACTTAATTTTAGAATACTTAAGTGGTGGCGAGCTATTTATGCACCTTGAGAGAGAGGGTATATTCCTAGAGGACACGGCTTGGTTAGTATATTATAAATTTCATAAGTTTTTGCACTGCTTGAAGTTGCATACTGCATGATATAAATATTAACCCTTAAATGCATAGTGATGTATACATGCATCATCTATTCTCGACTCTATTGACAACCCGTCAGAATTCAAATTTGAATAAATCTTTGTCATGGTCATGCATTTAAGGGTTAAGATGTCATATTTATTACTGAGGCCACTGGGGCTCAGTACTTTTTATGTAACACATCAATTTGACATCATGTTGCATAAGGGATGATTTTATGTAGTTATAATTATACTTGTCAATAATTTAACCAAGTACAAATCCAACTAAGTACTTATCTCAAAGTAAGTTAACACATGTAGAAAACTACATGCCTTCTTGACTCATAGAATATAATTGAAACTATTTGATTTATTTTTTATGGGGTTGAGGACAGATTATAATATATTATTAAGTGGCATTGTTATCAGTTCCTATTAAGTAGAAATCAGAATACCTGTCTAACTTGAAATATTCATCCTTACTGCTTTAAATCCCATGCAGAAAAAATGTATAATTTATAGGTGCTATAGTTGATTTCATAAATGAAACACTATTTATCAAATATAAAAAAAATCTAATGTATTATCACATAGATAAGTAACTTAATTGCACTTGATTCAATAATTGACATCTACAATATAGGTAAATTAAAATCACCCTATTTGCAGAGTGACTTTGAAGTGATGTTATCAGTATGGAAAGTACAAGCCCTGATTAGTTTCTGACTATTTTCTTAGTTTAGGCACCAAGAGCCAGACAAGCAATAGTGAAATGAAATATATTTATATGAAGAGCAAAGACCAGTGGCATAAGTAGTACTTATACATTTTACATACTTTAGCTGTTTATTGGCACCCATGATGTGAGCCCTTATCGTAGGTGTCTTTTAACTTCAACCTTACTATGAATGTGCAGAAATCTTTCATTTGGATTTTAAGAGCTTTAAACTTGCTTGCTTATACACATAAGGCATATTAATAATTATGAGTGCAAAAACAACTGTTATAAAGTCTAAGGTATGCTCAGCCATTGTTATTATGATTGAATTGCAGAATACTAATAAAAGTTATCATTTTCAGCTTTTATTTATCAGAAATTATATTGGCATTGGAACATTTACATAGTTTAGGCATAATTTATCGTGATTTGAAACCAGAAAATGTTCTATTGGACGCCCAAGGCCATGTTAAACTTACAGATTTTGGATTATGTAAAGAACATATTCAAGAGGGAATTGTCACACATACATTTTGTGGTACCATTGAGTATATGTAAGTCTGCAATTTATTTTTATTATATTGCTAATTACTTCTACTACTAAACAGCTTGTTATAATATACATGTATATATTGGTATTGTAAAAAGTTATAATGTAGATAATATTGTTAATAAATATCAATGAGAGATAAGCTGTCATATTATGTAGAACAGATTTATTGATAAGTAACTAATTACCTAATTTAATTTTGCATATTATATTGATCTAATTATAGTTTCATTTTAATTTCATTATCTGATACTTAAACAACATAAGCATACAGAGTGTACCAAAAAACTACTTTTTCCTAATCAAATTTGATAGGTACTGAATAGGCCCTTAATCAAATAACTACATCTATTTTACATCCTGTATGTAAGATATAGTTTCCTAGTATAGATGATTTACACCCCTTAACTTAATAATTTACATAAAACATACTTCTAAGTGCCCGATCCGATCAACTAATAAATATTATATTATTTGTAGGGCTCCCGAGATTTTGACAAGAAGCGGTCATGGTAAAGCTGTTGATTGGTGGAGTCTAGGAGCACTGATGTATGACATGCTCATTGGACAGGTAAGAGCTACAAATGAGATATAATTATAGGCATATGAATTTTATCACAGCCATTGTCCAATAATTGTTAGAAAAACCGTTTTTGAAAACTGTTATTGAATATTTTGGCTTATTGTATATGTTTAAAACTTGAGCAAAATGTAGATAAAATACCGGGACAACTACTATCCAATGAAACGTCACAGGGACCTACAACTTAAAATTCTACACCAAATGTCTACGATTTTTTTTCATATCACTAACTCTTGTCCGTTAACGTTTTCACGTTTAAACGGACAAGAGTTAACTTCCCAATTTATAATGTAAGTGGAGATTATACCTAAATAAATGAGGTTGTATTAAGTTAAATTATGTTTTTCAGCCCCCATTCACCGGCGATAATCGTACAAAGACTATAGAGAAAATTCTAAAGGGCAAACTGATGTTGCCAGCCTACCTCACGCAAGACGCTCGGGAACTGATCCGACGCCTGATGAAGCGGTCAGAGACCCAGCGACTTGGTGCCGCTGGAGCCCAGGCCGTGCGAGGCCATGCCTTCTTCAAGCATGTCAATTGGGACGATGTGGTCTCCCGCAGGCTGGAGCCTCCTATCAAACCTAGACTGGTTGGTAATCTATTGATTTACCCCCTTATTCATTAACTTAACCGTTTCAGTGCGGATGACCGTTTCAGTGTCATGAATGTTTTTAACGAATGGCGTATGACACGATAGGCGTGTCATCATATTCTATGGCGTAAGGCACGCTTGGCGTATCATAAAAAAATTGTTCGCCACCATAGATAAAAGTTTTTGTAAATGGAACACGCAACGAATCGGTTAACAAGCCCCTAAGTATTGTTTGTCCTTTTCTTATAGACATATTGAGAGATCGAAATGTACAAACAATACTTAGCGGCTTGCTAAGTTAGGGGACGTTTATGAATAAGGGGGTAAAACTTTATCAATAGTTTTAGGATTGTCACTCATATGAGCTGAGCCTGCCTGCGACCGTGGTGAACTTGGCTGATTCAGTAGTGGTGTAACGTCGATTATGTCCCGTTTGTCGTTAAAATATGGTTTATAACCAGGAGCATTTCATGGGCTGTCCCGTGCAAACGCGTGTATATTCCGATAATTTGAGTTTTCTCCCGAATTATTAGTTATTATATATATTTTTGAGCAATTTCCGACTCCTCTGGTCAAGAAAGACAACTTCGATAAACCCACAATTTTGAGAAAAACCGTGTTCGTACGGGGCAATGGTGGACTTTTTCGTGGAATGCACCATCATCGCCTAATGAGGCAGTAATTTCCTACTATTACTATACTAGTATTTGACGTCTACTGTATGTATACAACTACGGGCTACTTCTGTTGAGTTACGTGGTGCTTCTGCTTGGTTTGTGAACCGATCTGCCAGGAGAGGAAATCATGGGATTTTCAGCGCAGTCATACAATTTTTCATTTTATCAGAAGACATATAAATTCTTAGCATAGATTTAATGAATTGGTTATATTCATTTTCAGACTGGTGAGGATGATGTTTCCCAATTCGACACACGTTTCACACTCCAGACGCCTATCGATTCTCCAGATGAGTCGACTCTTAGCGAAAGTGCCAACCTCATGTTCCAGGTGGGTTACTATTATTAATAGCCCTTTACTGTCCACTCTTTCCTGTATCCACGAGGAGACAGAAATTCTTCACGAACATTTGAAATTCTGTACCGTAGGTCCGTGCGCGTTAAACTGTTGAAGGGTCTGCCATATTGTGAATTAACATTTTAAAGCAAAAGCAAGTACGGCTCCCCTACAATTTATGCACGCATAGCACGTTCCACTGCGGACTTGTGATATCTTAAGGTTATAATTGATTCATTTCATTATACAACAGTTGACACTTTTTCAGGGTACGGAGGTTATAGGTTCTATAGGTCCTTATAGGTTCACTCGCGTGTCTGTCTGTCTGTCTGTCTGTCCCTTTTGATACAGCCAATTTGTCCCGAAACTCGAATCGATTGAGTTGAGATACCTACTTGAGATATGTGTGCCACTGTCAGGTTACTTTAAGAAGAATTAGAAAATAAAATGTTTTTCAAACTGTATCATCTGATATATCAAATGAAAGGGCTTAGAGTGAAGATTTTAACTATTGTTTTTTTTATTATTGTAAGATAAATAACAATTAAGCTATTTCAAAAAATAGCCGAAAAATTATAATTCTTTACGAATTAGGAAACCTATAAGAAGTATAAAAAGTATAAAATCACAATATTCAAGAACGTAACCTTTCCACTCGCACTTGGCCGGTTTTTATTATTATTACACACCAATACACTGCCAGGGCCGCGTTTTATAAAGTTACAATACAATTTCGCTGTTTGCCTCTCTAATGCACTCGCATATTAGAGGCTAGAAAGAGAGGCAAACAGCGAAATTGCAAATTTATAAAACGCGACCCTGGTGTTCCTTCCGTTCGTGCACGGGTTCGGTCGCAAAAAATTGTACAGTTACATTCATGACATCGTTACGTACGTTACATTCGTGACTGAACGTTACATTCATGATCAACATAAAGCTTAGTTCAGAACACGATATATAATTTTGTACTATGTAGTACTTCAGGCAAAAAACATGTCAAAATAGTAATATCATTAGGAAAATCAAATTACTTAAGAAGATAATATTTTCTTCGGTTACCGCGAGGATTACTCATGAAATAAAACTATGAAAACTGATAAACTCGGAGTCATCCGCAGACCACGAACCCTGTAAAATGTTCGAAACGTCGGAATGAAGTTAAAATTAGTTAATATGCGATAATACGCGAGTTTATCCGTTTTCATAGTTTTATTTCACTTAAGAAGATATTGAATTTCTGAAAAAGTGTAATCTCCGCCTTACAATCGGTCATGACCGTAACGTTACACATTTCGTTATATATGTTACAATCATGACAGAAAAAAGCAAACGACATCACCTCAAATCAAATTATCACTGAACTACGAATAAATACAAACAGAGACGTAGTTTCATTGTTTTAAGCGATATCATGCCTTTATTAACTTTTATTAATTTGTTTGAAATAACGTCCAATACTTACCCGGCAATTTAACACAAGAAAAACAACTTTCGGCGACAAATCTCGCGTCGACACACATTGTCAATTTACATTCCAAACAAACATGACCGTTTTTTTTGTTTTCTGAATGTTGGCGTCTTGTTCAATAGTTTTGCCAATAAATAAAAGGTAAAAGCAACCAAATCGTTTATGTAGAATGGCAAGAATAGACGTTTTGATGCCGTTATTTTCATGACGTTACACACGCAACAAAAAATTGGACACTTTTTCCAAGTTGAATAAATTTATTATGTTTAATGATACAATAATGGTAATTTGTAAATACGTTGAAAAAGTAACCCAGAACTCAAACCCAACTTACGAACACAATAAAGCACAAAAGTTTAGCTAAAATGTCATATTTTCCTTAATTAGTGTAGTTGTTGGACAAACAGTTTTTATATGGAGTAAAACTAGTGACAATGGAAAAAAAACGAAAATATATAGAAATGTGTAAGGAAAATCAAGATTTCATGGTTCTAACTAAACTATAGAGAGTTTCTTTTCAGATGAATGTGGAATGTATATTCGTTATTAAAACAGAACTGATGCCATGACAAAAATAAAATGAGGACAACCAAAAACAAACTATGGTACAATTTTTTGCGACCGAACCCGCACGCTCGTTATAGTCGAGCTATAATCTCTATAGGTCTGAATTCTTAACGCCTCATGTCTCGGCTATTCCTGCTGGTCTATCGTAAAGTAAGCCCCACTTGCAGCGCACCGTGCCTGAATATGTGCGGTTCCCGGTAAATTCCCAATCTTACTCTGTGCGAAAGTTACCGGTATCACGACATCACTAACCGCATCATATCCCCTAGGGCTTCACCTACGTGGCGCCGTCAGTGATGGACGAGATCCACAAGCCTCGCGTGATCACGGCGCGCTCGCCGCGGCGCCCGCGCCCGCACCACCACGCCTTCGCCGTACCCCTCGCCTCCACCGCCCACCACGCTCAAGAGGACCTCATGGATGTACAAGGTCTACCGATATAGTGAGTACGCCCAGCAATAACAAATAGTAAAATTGTCAAGGCTCCGTTGGATCTAGCGCGCGAGCGGGTCAGATGAAATTGGACACGCCTGTAGTGCTATTAACCTTTTTAACGCCACGTCAAATACAAAGGCTGTCACTCACACGCCACGTCAACAAAATGTCAAAATTAAAATTGGATTTTCCGCTCGCCACCGACTGGGCGCTCATCCTCACACCTTGCAACCTAAATGGTCGCGCACCGTGCGGTTTCAGAGGAACTTCCTCCCGCGGACGGTCCGTCTGTGGAATGAGCTCCCTGCCGAGGTTTTCCCGTTGGACTACAGTATGGGGTTCTTCAAAAGAGGAGTGTACAAGTTCTTATTGGGTCGGCAACGCGCATGTGACACCCCTGGGGTTGCAAGCGCCCATAGGCTACGGTGACTGCTTTCCATCAGGCGGGCCGTATGCTTGTTTGCCACCGACGTGGTATAAAAAAAAAACATGCGTGTAGGTCTATATTACTCTGTGGACCAAGACTTATATATTGGTCTTTGGCGTTGAACCTGCGGTGCCAATATATCGGTCGTTGGCGTCCAAAAGGTTAAAGCATCAGACGAACGTGTAGTCCCGCTTATTCCCTAGGTCTGACGAAGTCTTTAGTGTTTATTTTTTCTTTTATTAATTATAAGTATTTGTAAACTCCTATATGGACGACTGTTGTGCCGATTTTGATAATTTGTTTAGTAAACAGTGACACTATTTTTGAAATAAGAGAACTGTTCAAACATATTCATAGTATTCTAGATTGTACCTACTGATTTGTTTTTGAAAATGGAGTAATCTGATCTACAATTCGTAGGTTCAAATAATAATTGTAAGGAATGTACTAAACTATTCTAAAACAATTCTAGAGCATTGTCCGTTTTACCTGTTTATTAAGCATTATGTTAGCAGTTTCTGAACCAATTTACAAAATATGGATGGATATACGTCAATGGGTTGATCTTTGGGGTTTGAATGGATATCATTGTTGCATTTTTAAACATGTTTGATAATGAATATTAACAAGTGATATGATATAAGGTGCTGAAAAAGGTGATGACTCACAATAAGAGTGAAACGACAATGAAGGCGGTTCAAACACCGGAAACTCAGTCCCGTGTAATTTGGTCAGAAACTATACATCTTTATTATATAATACCTATACGTTAGTAATTATGTATTTTTGTTTCTAATTCGTCCAATACGAAATACGATACAAAAGTCGTGCCCAAGACGCCACAACTTCTACCTACATAATATTATGTTGAATAAGCATATTCTAATCTACAACTTCTATAAGCATTATTTGTGTGCTACTTTTATTTTTCATGTACCCTATCTAATCTCAAAGCTTTGATAGTTATATTTTTATCGCATACTACACCAGCTTTCATCTTACTATATTTGGTGTAGGTATTTATTTATTTTTATACGGCGATGGCGTCTGGGGCACCTGTACTTATATTTTGTAGTTTGATAAATATTGGCCCTCAATAATTTCAAGTGAGTTGGCAATTATTCTAAGATTTAGATTAGTTCTGTATTATCATCGATAACCTGAAATAGATGCACCGAATACATAGATGTATTAGCCTCATATATCTTCCAAAGCATCGTGTTTTATAATTTTAATTATGGGTTTCAAATATTCTCCATTACAATGGAATTATTATTTATTTTAAAATTACAGCAAGTGATGAGATTGGCCAGCCAGAGGAGAATCTTCGGAATCCCAGATTGTAGCCCTGTTAGGTACAATTCACATTTATATTTTAAATAAGTATGCAGAAATAAAGTCTGAAATCGACTGTTCGCGCTAGTTGATCAATAAGTGTGTATGCGTGCACTCTGACCTGACTGAGCGTTCGGCGTTGACATTTGACAGTCCCGGCGCTGATGCTCAATTCAGAGGGAA
>JALPQI010026147.1:0-10772 GCA_025490895.1 Thaumatotibia leucotreta | reverse complement strand
AACGACTTAACAAACATTAGAACTGCAGATTTTATTTTTAAAAACATTTTTACCAACGTGGCTGAACGCAAATCATGCCTTTGCCTATAAAAAATCAAGTGACATGTATCGATCAGCGGCCCTACCGCGAAAAACGAAATTCGTAAATTTAAAGGATTTATCTCTCTCACTCTCATGACGCCTTCGTTAGAGTGACAGAGAAAAATCATCGAAATTTACGAACTTCGATTTTCGCGGTAGTAGCCGTCAATATCATAAACTGTCATTATATTTTACGCATGCATTAATGTACATGGTTACTAAGAAAAAATTAACACTAACAAATAAAATGGAAACTAGCGTTTCTTTTCCGGTTCTTTAGCGAAGTGAACCAACTCCGACGTCCGACATTTATCTATCAGAAATAGTAAAGACTAAATTAGAACCTATATCAGTTAAACCTGACGCGTACAATAATATTTGTCACTACAAACTTAATTAATAGACAAATCGCATTTGACATGTTTGTCGCGACAGTTAATCAATGGCTTAAAATGACATTAATATTTAACGTACGTTAATACTGAAAGGGGTAGGTTAACGTTTACATTATTAATCGTTATTGATTTGTATGTGAACTTTTACTTGAAAGCGGTATATTAGGACATAATTAGTGTTATAGGACCGTTATGAAATCGAATGGGTTTGCATTTTAAAAAGGTATCGTTTGAGCTTTTGTTTACCTAGTAGTTATCTTTTTTTTTTATGTGACGAAGGTTGACAACTGAGCTCTCAGCCCACCTGATGGAAAGCAGGAACTGAGGCCCATGGACATAGTGACCAAAAAATCGCCTATGCTGCCTACCCTGAGGACTTAGAGGGATTGCCTCTATCTATGCCTGTATTGTCAAATATGAGATATTGAAAAACATAATTGAAGGGAAAATAGATGGAAAAAGAGGTAGAAGACCTAGAACATCATGGTGTGATAATATTAGGGTTTGGACCGGTATTGCAGACGCTGCTACTCTATGGCACTGGTCTCATCGTGAGCTACTAAACTATGAACTATGGGCTATAAACACGAACAAATGATACGCACTCCCGTGTAAAAAAAAGAGACACGGCGATACTCGCCCGGTGGTGATAGCTAATAGCTGGGCGAACATCGCCGTGTCTCTTTTATTTACATGTGTCTTTTGTTCGTGTTTACTCTTTAACTTCAACCATTTGATCGAGTCTGCTCAAAATTAAATTAAATTAACTATTGTTCGAAAAGGCTACCGAGTAAAATTCATAGCGCAATCCTAGACCGAACCGAGACCTAATTAGAGACCAATAAGTTCTTACTAGAGTTTAAGTGAAGGAAATTAACCTTTATTTTGAATGTTTTGTTTTCCTGAATGGACAATAAAAATTACCCTATTACAATAACCGATAGTCCATAGCTTAGTAGCTCTCACTAACTAGACTGGTCTACTGCCAAAGGCACTGGTCTCACCGCGAGCTACTAAGCTATGAACTATCGGCTATAAACACGAACAAAAGATACGCGCTCCCATGTAAATAAAAGAGACACGGCGATACTCGCCCGGCGGTGATAGCTGACGATAGCTGGGCGAGTATCGCCGTATCTCTTTTATTTACACGGGAGCGCGTATCTTTTGTTCGTGTAGAGTGTTCTAACTAGAGTGGTGGAAAAGAGGGAGAACTGTCACGTGATGAACGCCGGCATTCGTTTGGATATGACACAGTGAAGAAGAATAGTTATCTCTTTATTCTTTTTGCTGGTGGTAGGACCTCGTGGTCCGCCCGGATAGCTACCACTGTCTTACCCGTTAACCTGCCGCTAAATAGCAGTGTTTGCACTGCTGTTTTTCGGTTTGAGGGTAAGATAGCCGGTGTAATTACTGACATAGATAGAGGGAATCCATCTAAGTCCTCAGGGTAGGCAGCGCATTGGCGATTTTCTGATCACTATGTCCATGGGCATCAGTTCCTGCTTTCCATCAGGTGGGCTGAGAGCTCAGTTGTCTACCTTCGTCACATAAAAAAAAATCTGTATCATATATAGTGTACCTTCTGCGTTGATGATGCGAATTCGATTCTATCTTTACTGGACATCTTGGCCACTTTTTAAATAATATTAAATACGATATCAATTTCATAATGGACCGATTTCCTTTACAGAACCTCCTAAATATCAAACGACTCGAAAAACTCAACATTTATGACAATTAAAACAGTTATGGTATTCAACATATATCTTATAAGCCGATAGCATCCGAAATTGGACATAAATTTTTTATCCCAAGAAAATGGCCCGTTGCGAGCTTTTCTAATTATATACGACAAAAAAGGTATGGCGATTTATGTTTTGCGTTTCATTTTATGGATGCATAGTATTTTTATTGGTGAGAGTGTTTATAATTTTATTGAAATTTTTAACGTGTGGTGACGGCAGCAAGAATACATTTGTCACCACCCCGTTTCTTCGACTAAGGGATTGAAGTGTCACTGAACATTCTTTGATTTGATTGCTGGTGGGCAGCGTCATCATAGCGGACACATGCGATCGCCAGTCCGCTTGCCCAGCGTGGTGATTACGGGCATTTACCTCCGAATGCGTCTATACGCGTAGTTAATAGGAGAGGCCTACGTCCAGCAGTGGACTGAGATAAGCTGATGATGTATTTAAATTTAAATAATGAGCACCATCGTTTCAGCCTCTTCTAATACGCCATTCATTCCGGTCCTTAGTCAATCTAACCCAGAAGTGACCCACAATCTTGCGAATGTCGACCCAACGAGCCAACGGACGCCCAGGGGCTCTTTCATCCGAAATAGGCCATCAATCCGTTAGGACTTTAGTCTAACTACCGTCACTCTGCCTGACAACATGTCCTGCCCGGTTCCATTTGAGTTTAGTAACGAACTACGTCCTGCGTCTCGCACCTTGGTTTTTATGTGACGAAGGTAGACAACTGAGCTCTCAGCCCACCTGATGGAAAGCAGGAACTGAGGACATAGTGACCAAAAAATCGCCTATGCGCTGCCTACCCTGAGGACTTAGATGGATTGCCTCTATGTAGTAGTAATTACACCGGCTATCTTACCCCCAAACCGGAACACAGTACTAACTATTTAGCGGCAAGTTAACGGGTAAGACGGGTAATATTCGAATATTCGGTTTTTATTTTGATAGTGATTATATTCGAGATTAGATAGTTTTAAGAATATAATAAAATATTGAAGTGGGTAAATAGAAAAGTGCGTGATTATAAAATAATGGAATATATAGGATTGTTTTTTTTTTTAGAATCTTCTGACGAATGGTAAAACCTATTTTGTAACCCTGCTTACGAAGCTGGAGATTCAGGGTTTAAACCTGGCGAGAGCATTTGTGTGTTCACAAATATTTGTTTTATAACCATGGCTATGTATGTAAGTATCTTTTTGTATGATTTTGTCACTACCAAGTCAAATCTTTACGTTTTAGGTCGATTTTTATAATATTACTATTATTAATATAATATACGATTTACTTTAATTTAGCCCGCCTTGTATTGGGAATAAATATTATTTCTAATAGCATAAAGTTTTTTTAATTCTAGTTTCTATTAGGGTCAGATCTGGATAGTTGCCCAACAGAGAGAGAGGTTATAGATTTTTTTTATAGAGGTTAGAGAGAGAGAGGTTATAGAAATATGTCAATGTCGGGTGTGCCACAATTCGGTAGAAAGAGCCAATTCATATTATTATACTTTTTCTTTCAAATGCATTTTATAACTAATGTTTTTTTCGTGTCCAGGTTTAGCTGATAAAAGTTAACCAAAAAAGCGGTATTGCCAGCCGTGATCGTCGAAAATAAATTATTTATTTTCTTATTATTAAGAGTACCTAGGTATATATTATAACAGAATTTAGAAGAACTATGGTCAGTAACTTACTGTTTTTTCTGTATGGCCGAGATGTTTATCTCTTTCGTAATTACATGGTTTTTACATAGGATCTATTTTATTTTGATGTGCTAACGAGCTGTATTTGCTAGTAAATTCGTATTTATGGCGCGTGTTACAACGAACAACAGATGTACTACAGCTGCAATTCCATACCATTTTTATGAGTAAACGCATTCGTATAGGTAATGTGAATCTAATTTTATAGGGCACTTTACTTAGTACCTGAGCAGTAGCCGTATCATGACTTTGCAAGTATCGGTAACATTAGGTGTTACTCGATACGTAAAGCAGGCCATCGCGCTCGCTCCAATATGTCAGTGCGAGCGAGATAGAATGCACTATTTAATTTTATTTTGTCGAACAATTGAAAATGTTTTATTAAAAAAATTACCAGTGTACAGTCGAGTGCATTAATATATAGACACATTTGTAAGGGATCAGTATGGAGAAGTGTATGTATATTAATGCCCTTGACTGTACGCTTAGCTGGAGTGGCCGAGTGGTTAGGCATTAGCCGCAAAAGCTGAGGACGTGGGTTCAAACCTCACCTCCAGCGTTGGTAAACTTCGGTATTTTTTCTTTAGTATATAAAATCTAATATTCAAACAGGAATCGTTCAAAATATGTTTGCTGCTGGTCCGCAGAACAGTATGCTTAGCCAAGTTGCCAATCGCTAACGCTTAGTACGGTATCGTAGTTTTCCCTCTTTGTCACTCTATCATATTAGTGCGACAAAGACAGTTAGCTCTCTTTCGCTTACGATTGACGACTAAGCGTTAGCAATTGGCTACTAGTTTAAGCACCCAGTAGTCCTTCGAACCGGATACGTGGTTCTACTTATAATTAGCTTCGAAATACTCTTATTAGATTATACAGATTATATCTATTCTTATAACACTCTATTGTTATGTGGAATTATAGATTACAATTAGCTTGCACGGTAGTCTTAAGAGTATTGTAGTTAAAGGTTAAGCTTTGAACTGAATTGTGTATAATAGATTACATCGTTACAATGTTTCTTTAGCTGAATTCTTTTAGTTGCTTTTTAATGCGAGCGCTAATTTTGTAATTTGTTACTTTTGAGTTAGTTCCTTATTATTGTTTGGACCATGCGAGGACCTAGGGCCTATTTTAAAAGTGCAAAAATCTCTAATCAAGTAATCATATAATCTTTGGTGAGAAACGTAATGATTGTAAACTTTATTCTTACAAGTCAAATAAAAAATTACGACTGCACAGAAAATGGATTCGTAAGCTTAACATGGGGCGATGGTACCTATATTTTGAAATTAATTCGTAATTACATTTTTGTTTCGCAAAAATGCCGCGAAAGCTGCTCAAAATTGGAACTATCCTTTTTTGTAATGTAACATACTTAACAGTCATTTATACTAACCCTTTTCTATCTCTTAATTTAACAAATATCAAATGTTGGAAAAGGAAAAATGCAAAAGTTCTATGCGATTATTCTGTCGCACCAATCAAGTCATTACCATTCCCAAATTATTGACGAACTGTAGTGGGGAGTCATTTTCGGTTATCTTGTAGCAGATGCATGTTTGTCTGCTGTTCTGGCATAATAGTTTCGTTTGCTTTTATAAAATGGCAAATAAAGTGGTGATGGCAATGAACAATAAAAACAGGTAAAAAAAATCGCATAGAAACACCCAAAACTAGCAAGTGCAGCCAGGTAGCTACTTGTTTTACGCTATAACACTAGGTCTCATTTCCAGTGCCTAGGGCATTTTCCACGGCTATTCTACCGTTTCGCTAAACAAGTTTCCATTATCTTTTCCTTCAATTCTAAGTATATCATTACTATTATAAACTAGGGAACAAATATTATACATTCTTTATTATAATTGCGGAATTATATGTGTAGATTTTTATTGTTATACTATGGAAATGCCTTTGAAAGATATTTTGAATAAACAATTTTACAGGTATGTCGGTTAATAACGCGGTTCAAAGCATTTTGTATGGGTAATAAATAATTTTATTTGTAATTAGATTTTTGCGTGCTAATAACTCTGGAGTACTGGTGCACGACATTAATATCATAAATACCTGAATTTTATTCACGTTTTTATCGTACCTATCTAGAATTACTGATAATAAGAAAATGTCTGAACATGGCATAAGCATGGCATGGCATTCTTCTCACAGATATCTAATAAATAGACATGCAGCATGTTTTCCGGTCCAAATTCGTTTTGAACTCGATTTAAACTAGAAACCCAAATTGTTTTTTATTTTCAATTGAAAGGAGCGTTTGGGTTTATTATCCAGGATGGATCATAGACAATGCACAAGTGTAAAATGACGCATGCTTATTTTATTTAGATTAATAAAAATTTGGTAGATGAATGCTTTGGGGTAAGATGAAATGGTTTTTATAATGAGGCAAGACAATTTGTCTCCCGTAATTACACCATCAACACAACATTTTTTTTTGTCTTCCCCATAAATGTCATAGATATCGCAATTTATTTCGTAGAGTTACATTGCTGCCAATATCTTCTTTAAAAAAATATAGGTACCTATCTAGAATTTGACGTTCTGTCATTACTACCTACTTCCGAAATTCGCCGAGTTTAATATCTATGTTTATTTTATTGACGAAATAAAACAATTAATTAAGGATCCACGGAAAAAACATGCCCAGTGCTTAAAAAAATAGAAGACGGTTATATTTAGTGTTATGGCAAAGTCAAATAGGTATATAAGGGGTACTTCAATATTGCCAAGAGCACTGTTGTAAAAAATCATAGCATTTTGGTTGGTTTTACCGATATCAGATTTTCTGAAATACTCTGTCTTATTAGTATCTTATTAGAGATGTATATTCCCATTCACGTTTCAATAAGATGGACCTGAGTGATCATTGATCGCTTGCTAACCATGCGATGATTTACAATGATCATTAGTCATTTCTAATGATTCATGATCATGACTGATCATTTCTAATCTGTACCTTCACGTCAGTCTTTGGCGGATTGCTTGCAAAAACCTTTTACGGGGTGAATTTGATAAATAAATTGTGTTACTTAGTTATGTTCTGTTGTTGTAAAATACCTACAAATATTGAATTACATATATTATCATCGGTTCAAAGATTTGAATAGATAGTTACAAAAAAACTCTAACTTAAAAAAATATCTGGCATTTGAAACCAGTTTGTTGGTTTTCTAAAAAATGTAATGCTGTTTCCGAAAATTAAAAATGTATATTTTTATTTTTTTGATAAACTGAAGGTAGGTAGATAACGGATTTGATTTTCAAAGAGTAACACTGATTTGTAGTTCGTCTAAAGTAATAGGTAAGTTGAATTAAAAAATATATGTTAGGTACTCACGGTAAAATGGAAAAATCAGACAGCACACTGCATCACTTTTCACAAAAATTTTGTAGCACAGTCACACAGAATTATGTTCTCTAATTTTCGAACGCACCGTTTGTGAACACAGAAAAAGCCGTTAAAAATCCGATTCGGAAAAAGTGAAACGTCGAAAAACACGTTTGGAAATCGAAGGGGTCACGGTTCAGAAGTGGTTATTGGTTAATAGTCGGCAATTAAGAAGAACGGGACAGCGCTAATTACGGATAATCGCATCACTATCATGTGTCACGTGTCATTTTTACCGATTTTCAAGCGGCGCGGATCGTAAAGTGCCGATTTTCTCGAACTGTCACGTCACTGATGTCATTTTCGTTCACAACACTAACCGCACATAGGTTCCGCCAAACCGCACTAAACAAAACTGATAACAGTGATCAACTTGGAAAAAAGCGACACTGAAAAAAAACCCGCGCACACAGGCGCAAAATTCAGCCCAATTAAAGATAATGTTTGTAGATATTTTAATAGTGTTCCCCTCCGACGAAACCCGACACAACCAACTCCCGTTGAATTTAAACACTTAATGATCGGTTGGCTCAAATTGTGCGAGAGGCGACGCGCCCAGCGTATCTCTGTCTCGCTCTTTTTAGTACCGATCTACACCACTTGTATGGCGGTGTTGGCGCTAGCGTCGCTCAGGGGGCGGGGCTAATTTAAAGGTGGAATGATCTATGGGTGCGGCTTGTCTGCGATTGGTGGGAGGATGTAACGAGATTTTTTTCGTTAGTACGTGAGACGCGAGCCGGTTGGTACTAACCCATCGATCGTCTCCTAGGGTTGCCATTATATGTTTTTTATGGTATTTTTTGGCGGTGTTCGGCTTTACTAACCTGTTCTCTTGGCCACGCCCAGTTTTAGTCCGTACGTGAGCCAGAAAGTAAGAGAACTCGAAGCTGTAGGCTTTATTTTTTTTAAGTGTGTTTTTTAGTGGCGGTATCTTTGATTTTAGTGCTTCAGTCGATGAACTTTGGATTGTGATTTTAATGCCCTTTGGGAGTGTTAAGAAGTCAAGTGCATATTTTTAAGATTTATTTTAGGACCCTATGTATTGATGTTGTGTGATAAATAATTACCAACGTCGAAGAAGTTTGACTTTGTTTATCATATCGCTTTTAAAATCTTGGTCCATTTTTAATTAGGTTTTTCATTACGCACAAATTTAAATATTAGGTATTATATTTATCATAGTTAAGGGTATCTTAAGAAAAATCTAATTTACATCTTAGAAAAAAAAAGTAAAGCATCTCTTACTAGGCAACAGGCAACTATCCCTGTTTTACCCTATAACCCTATCTAAGTGTAAGTAAGAATAGCTCTTATTGGCAAAATTATGTAGTAAGTACGGTCACATACGTAATTTAAGTTCAGTATAGTTCGAAATAGCCAAATTATGTCCTAGTACAATATTATAATGTTTAAGACAGTTATAATTAGTTACCTACAGGGTGTTTCAAGAGTCACTAAATAACCTAGCACACACTGTATAATAGTCATACATGATTACATGAACATTTTTAGGACCAACGAAGAAATCGTGAAAAAAAAGAGTTCCTGACATTTTGTACAGGAAAGTGATGTTTTTGCGATTTCAGCGTTGATGCCATAAAAAAACTTATTTGCTATGATTTATATATAGGTCGTCCTAAAAGTACCTAGGTACCTATGGGACATAAAGGGAAAATACCTTAAATATTGTAAATATGATAATTTGCTTAAATAAGACGTTATGTTATTTTTGAAAGCTGAATGCTAGCTGATTCACAGATTTTTCTCGAAATGCCTGGGCTCGTCTGAGAATCGAACTGACACAAATGTGAAAAACTAAACTCCTGTTTATAATTATGATACTAATCGAGAGCATACATAAAGAAATATTTCTTCTAAAGTAACATAGTATCTTAAAAGAAAGAAATATGGTAAAATTACTAAATTTAATGATTAAAATGGCAAGAAAAATATTTATCACTGATCATACTTTCAAAAACAGCTACTTATACAAAACCTATGAATGTAGTAGGTAGGTATTACTCGCTATTAATAAGTCTCTTTGTACCAAAACAGTTTACCAACAATTTTTAGAATACTTTCCCTTAGTCCCGTGGTTTTCAGACACCCGGTGTACGGTGTGTGGTTATTAGTGACTCAGGATACACCATGTACACAGGGTGATTTTTTATTCACCAGCCAACCGTTAGGGGGTTAATTCTGAGGACATATTGATGAACTAGGGGACATACATCCGATTCGAGAAAAAAAAATCTAATGTTCTATACAAACCCTAACCCCCTTATTCATAAACGTTTGCTAACTTAACAAGCCGCTAAAAATTGTTTGTCCCCTTCCTTCGGTCTTAACAATGTGTCCATAAGAGCAAAAGAGACAAACAATTATTAGCGGCTTGTTAAATTAGCAAACGTTTATGAGTAAGGGGGTGAGATTTTAATAAACGGAAGTGTATATCAATTTTGTTTTCATATCGGATGTCGGTCCCATAGTAAAAGTTCATGACCTCAGAATTAACCGTCCAAAATTTGGCCAGTGAATAACCACCCTATTATGTTTATCACCTATATAGTTTTCAAAAGTATATTGTTAAATCTATTTAAATCTGGGACAACCATAGCAACCAGCAATAGTGAAGTATAGTTAGAAACATGGAATTTATTGCAACAGGTAAACAATTGAATGATTCTCGAATGTCATTTGTCGAGTTGCACAAAACATGTCGTCGATAAGTTATCCGCTTTAACAGGCATGATGACTGGCAAGTCAAATCAGCAACTTTTTTCGAACTGTCAAAACGATCACCACTATGGAATTTTATGTGAAATACTCAAAAGTGACGTCACGTTTGAGTGCTGCCAAATGAGCTACCCTTTTAAGTTCTTTTCAATTTATTAAATGGGTCAATCACTTTTTTTTTGTTTTTATGTGACACTACTGAATAATATTTTTTATTTAATGTATTACTTAACATTCATGGATTCTAATGTATACAACATTAAATAAGACTATTAAATAACAATTGACCAAAATATCAAATAAATAATTTTATAATTTATACTAAATTTATTGGTTTTCTAGGAGACACATTTTCACTTCCATACTAAAGTGTCATGTCACTGCGTAAACTTTAAGAGTGAAATACCTTTTTGGTTAAAAAAAATCCCACTGTAGCATTTCATGTCACAGTCTTTTTCAATAAAACATTGCGTTAACTATCTTTTAACGCAAAGCTTAAGCAAGAAAAGTAATTACTTTTTTCAAGAATATAGTTTTAAAAATTGTCACTGTCTACTAACAAAAAACAAGTTCTCCCGACTCACCGAGTCAAAAGTATGCAATAAATGGCGTGATGCCGCACAACATTGACTCGACCAATAGAAAACCGATCTGAGAGTCACGTGAGTCGGTCCGCCATTAGAACGGCA
>JALPQI010026146.1:0-12935 GCA_025490895.1 Thaumatotibia leucotreta | reverse complement strand
CCTTTCAAAAATGGTCCTGCATTTTAGTTGACAAGTGTCCTCCCCTCCCCCTGTGATGCATTGAAGAGGGGAGAAACTTTATCCTGAATATTAATACTACCGATTAGTGTAATAAAATAAAGAGTGTTTATTTTTTTTTATTTTAGATGGTCCGAGTCCCTGACGAAGCAAGCGAGTTTTAAAAAATCTGTTTCTTTTCAAAAATAAAGGAATGTCTCCTTTAAGTAAAATGAGCTAGCTTAAGGATTTAAAGTAGTTTCCCTCCAGGGCCTGAGTTTAATTTCCACGCTGTATATGGTCGCAGGACTCGCAGGTACATACATGCGTACCGTAAACTGGGGTTACATTGATCAATTTTGAAGTTTAAACTTCAATATTTTCTAAAATTACCATAACCAACTATACGTAAGATTCTGATCAACAATGTGACCCCATGTAGGTAATCAAAGACACCCCATGGAATAAAAACAATTGTTATAAGTACTTAGTTTAAATTAAAGACCCCAAAAACGTTATATTTGTACACCTAAACACACTTGTGACAAGTTAATTCTGATTAAGAACCGTTTACCTCACTACCCTTATCGTTAGTTTAGAAGTTATTTTAAGATACACGAAAATTAGCAAAAAGTATACGTATATATAAACACGTGATACGCTATTGTAACGACCGTACTCATTTAGAGTGTCTAAACAATTAATAAGGATAACTATCGTTCTTGCCAGACTTAAAAAAAATATATACAGATGCGTTTGGTAACGGAAGATATTCGCGATTAAAAAATAAAAGAAGTTTTTATCAATGTAACCCCAAAGTTCAAAGTAACCCCAGTTTACGGTACCTATTGGTGCGATTATATCTGATAGCGATTGTACGGCTAGCCGTAAAAGTGCATGGCCTATTTAATCCATTAGAGTTTAGACCATTCATATTCACAGCTGGGTGTACATTAAGAATCTTTGATCTGATTCATACATTCGAGTGAATGGCTGTCCATACCATACACGGCTAAGCAGGCACTTACCAGTCCATACACACATAAATAACAAAATCTTGACGTGTATAGAGCATGTCACGTACAAAGGTGCATTTAGACAAAACGAGCATTCGCTCATTCTATCCCCCACTCTACGAAATTCGTCCGTCACACAAAACTTGATTCGTCGAAATTCGTTGATTTCGTAGAGAGGGGGATAGAATGAGCGAATGCTCGTTTGGTCTAAATGCATCTTCACATAGAAATGTCATGTGTTTATTCTTCTTACTATTTGTTACTGATAGAACAATCAACATCGAAGTAAACCAGAATAACCTTTCTTTATACGAGTATTTATGTTATTATTTTATGTATTTTCCTTTATAAATTAATATACGATATAGTATTTTATGACAGCCTCTGTAGCCTAGTTGGTAGTGACTGCCTACGAAGCTGGGTCCCGTTTTATAAAATTACAAGTTACAGGTTACAAGTGTACAGGTTACAGGAACCTGTAATGCACTATGAACTATTACAGGTGTTTTATAAATACACACAAAAATTTACAATTGTAATGAACCATGGTAAATCTCGATTACAAGTAAGGATCTACAGGCGTGACGGACATCACTATTTAAAAATAAAAAACTGACATAAATAATCGTATCCACAGATTATGTATGTTTATTTTGATGGAAAATCAGCCCTACTACCGTGAAATTCAAAATTCGTAAATTTCGAAGATTTTTCGCCGTAACTCCAACGAAGGCTTCATTAAAGTGAGAGAGACAAATCCTCGAAATTTGCGAAAATCGCAGTGGGGCCGCAGAATAAAACGATGAGAGAGATGTTCAAAATTTGTGTGGAGTTCATTCGCTCTTTGAAGTCGTACGGTGTCCGACTCCGAAAGTCCAAATTTATTAGGAGCTGAAACAGTCTCGGTCAACGCTATCGGGGTACAGTCAAGGGAATAAATATAATAATATATACAACTTTAGACCTTATGCTCCAGACATAAGTAAAAAAGTGTAGTCATAGTCAGCGGCCCTACCGCAAACTCGAAAATCCGCAAATTTCGATTATTTTTCTCTTTCACTCTAATATCGCCTTGTTAGAAGTGACACAGACAAATCGTCGTTTGCGGTTTTCGGAGTTCGTGGTAGTTGGCCAAAACTATGAAGAATCTCTCAGAAAGCGAATAATTTCAACAGTATTACGAGCAAACGTCTGTAGCACACGAAATAACTGGGAAAATTGCACTTGTAGTTGCGGTTACAGGCCTCAAGACGTACGTCAGTTTTTGTTACAAGTCTACCACACCTACACTTGTTATTTACAATATTTTTATAAAACACTTGTTCGATTACGAGTTTAAAACTATTAAACTCCTGTATTTTTGTCTATGGCTGAGCTACAGGCACTTGTACCTGTAACTTGTAAAATTGTAACATAGTACTTTTATAAAACGGAAATTGTAAAAAACGGGGCAAGTGTTGCCAGTAAACGCTTGTAAAATTGTAACTTGTAACTTTATAAAACGGGACCCTGGAGGTTCCGGGTTCGAATCCCGGCGAGGGCATTCTTTGTGTATTTATTTATCACAAATGTTTGTTCCTTGGTCGTGGCTGTGTAATCTGTGTATGTATCTAAGTATCTATACGTATCTATCTATTATATATATAGTCGCCTGGTACCCACATCACAAGCCTTAATTGAGCTTACCGTGGGACTAGGTCGATTTGTGTGAGATGTCCCAAGATATTTATTTATTTATTTTATTTATTTATTTATGACACCCTTGTTTAAGAGAGGTCAAATTTCATTACGTCTTGTATCTTAAAATCCAAAAACGCACTGCGTGTATGCCCGAATTCGTTTATAGGGAATAGACAATATAGACTTATCTTGACATCTGTAAAGTACGCTTCAAAGGTGTTTTCACGACTCTGTAAATGAATGACAAATAAACGTATGGGAATATAAAAAAAAACATTTGTTTAAAAATTTTCAATTGAAGCTCTTTCAACGCACGTGCAGTAGGTACGCAAGCGGTGTGTCATCTAATATGACATTTACATACGCTACAACGTGTACGCCACGCACACGCGCACGCGCACGTCACACACACGCATCAGGGTGCTTAGCCAAGTTGCCAATCGCTAACGCTCATTAGCGTATCGTAGTTTTCCCTCTCTGTCGCTCTTTCATATTAGTGCGACAAAGACAGCAAGGCTCGGAACCGGTTTTTTTCGAAAACCTCGAAATAGCCCAATATTTAAAATGTTTTAAATTCTTTATGTAGTACTCAAAATGTTATGAAATTACCAACGTCGTATTTTTAAATTACTCCATTAACAAAGAATTGATACACCGAAGAACAAAAAAGAACGAAATTAGATTTCGTTCTTTTGTATGGAGTAAAATAAAAACCGGTATCCGAGCCCTGAAAGACAGTTAGCTGCCTATCGTTTACGATTGACGATTAAGCGTTAGCGATTGGCAACTTGTCTAAGCACTGGTGTTGCTTGGCCTTAAGAACGCCGTAGCTCGCTATGCGGTTGTATGAACTGTTGAACATTTGAATACGACAGGGTTGCCAACCAAAGATCACAGATATGCGGGATATTCGCGAATTAATTGCGGGACTTGGCTGTAAAATGCGGGACGGAGATGACATTAACATAAAAAAATAATGCTTAATTTCATATCGGTTAAATTTAGATGCACAGTTATACACGTTCAGTACACGGTGCTCGCAGGAGTCGCAGGCTATACTCGGTCGGTACATTCAAATTAACATGTCGCAATCTTAAATGCTTTCATTTACGTATTCATATTATTATTTTAGTATTTTCAGTTTAGTATCCCCTGAAAAGCGGGACAACTGACGTCCCGCGTGAACCCTTTGCGGGACCCATACTTTAGGGCCCTAGAAATGGGACGTCCCGCATATAGCGGGACAGTTGGCAGCCCTAGTTGTCATACAAAGCCGCTCAACAGCTGATATCCTGCGCTTTGTGTGTGCGTTTGCGCATAAATTCATTCAACTTGACCCGTCATTCTCTAAGACGGGTATAATGTGCATATAATTCCTATTCATTCAATGATCTTTTTAGGATTATGTAAAATTAATATATATGGTCAACAATCTTGACGTGAGCAGTACCTAAGCTCTGAAATAGAATTCGAGATCAAAAATGTAAACAAACTATGACAATGACATGACATTCCAGGGGTATAAAACGTTTTATATCGAATGTATTTTTAACACCTTTGTAAATTGAGGTGGCGTTTTGAGATTAGCTTTTTATTTTATTTTATTTATTTCCACACTTACAATTATCCTTACAGGTACTACTTAAGCCTAAGACAATGTTTTATGTGTAGGTGAAGATACGCGAAAGACAAAGTATGTTCGACACAAAAGTATCACATTTGTCAACATATATTATTTTTGAACATGCCTATAAAAAAGATACGGCTGAGTGTCCACGGTTCCTGATTACAAAAATAATATCTAGAAAATTTGCTAGAATTATGTAAATAATCAACATAATCAATGTTTGAAAACGTCTCGTTGTTACTTTAATCTTTAGGATAGTCAGAGAACGAATTTCAGTCAATGTCTATAGTTGCAATCTAATCCCTTTCGATTTATAAACAAACCCCGGATGACGGGAGCAAAAATGCGTTTGTCACTAGTGCTTAGTTAAATATCGACTATTCTATCGACATCCATACCAACATTTTATGAATTAGAAATGTATTGATCAACAATAATTTATGCAACCGTACGTAATCAGAGGCATTGCGATCTAAAATTGATAAACAATTATATGTCAATAATACCTAGTACTATAGGACAATTAGAAAACCGAAATTAAAGCCTAAAAAGCAGCTTGAATGTCGTTCAGAATATCAAAGTGCACTTGTTAAGATTACTTTTACATCCTCAAGGCGAAATTATTCACAAAAAATATCAGAATGTGTTGACTAAAAAAATTGGTGAATTCATATTAAAAATCTTATATATTTTTTGATATCTGGAAAAGAAGTGGAACTACTAGGAAAATATAATTAGCATAATCTATAAATTTCAAACAAAAAAATCGTTTATATAGATGTCGATAGGATAGTCGATACATATTTCATTAAGCACTAGTGAAAAGTTCATTTTTGCTCCCGTCGTCCGGGCTTTGTTTATAAATGAAAATGATTGATTTGTAGGTCAAAACATTAAAATCTGTATTAAAGTCCTTAGTAATGCAAAATTTGACGAGTTTTTTAAATTCATAAAAGAGTCATTTGGAGCACCATGGGCTTGTCCATTAATCACCTCATATTGTATAGGGGGAGGGGGGGTCAACAAATAATCACCAATTATCACCATAGGGGAGGGGGAGTCATCGGACAAATCACGTGTAATTTTTTGTTACTCTCTGCTGAACAGCATACTTCTTTTAAACATAACCAGATGTCAAATCCTGAACGACCTGAACTGAGTTTTGAAATTTCGCGGACATTTGCCTCGTAGTTTGTAAAAAAGTTTTTTCCATCACGTGTGCTTAATAAAGTACGTAAACTGAAGTGTTAATAAAAGGATTACTGAAGTTGGAAAAAATTACACGTCATATTGGCTAGGGGGGGAGGGGTCCTGAAAATATCACCAAGTATCACCATGGGGGATGGGGGGGGGGGGTCTAAAATAGGCCAAAATCGTATGACGTGATTAATGGACAAGCCCATCTTGTTTTGATTTTTTTAAGTACATAGGCATAAATACGAACCCTCTTAAATGGTTCTATTCTTACCGTATTAAATTACGAATAAACTAGTTATTGTTATAGCTGCGAACCAAATGTTTAAAATTTCTTGTCATTGCCAGTAGTATAAATTAAACACCTTACATTTTATTAAAACTAGACAAACATATTATTAAAAATATAATGTTTTATATTAAAAATTAGTAGCATAATTAAAAAATATACGTACAGTCAGTGACTGTAAATACGAATTTTTTAAATAAGTATTTCTATGATTTTGATTACCCACCTCTCGCGAGTAGTTTTTTGTGGTGGTGGTGGTATACCATTTGTTTACATTTTTGATCTCCAATTCGATTTCAGATCTTAAGTACTTAATTCCGACGTTTCGAACACTTTACAGGGTTCGTGGTCTGTGAGTCATCCGCAGGATTCACATTCAGGACTTCACGTCGGATTGAAGTTAAAGTTAGTTAATATACGCGAGTTTATCCGTTTTCATAGTTTTATTTCATGTGTAATCCTCGCGGTAACCGAAGAAAATACTGATAGAAAATTCACAGCAAATATAAACAATAAATAATATACGATACAAAATTGAACGGTTAAACTCACGTGTATTGAATCACTACGCGTGACATGTTTCGGAGAGTGTAGGTCTCGATCTCCATTATCAACGATGTTATAAATGCAATTTAAAGGGCCTTTAGCATGTTCAAGAAGTCACTGTCTAAAGGTGCATTCAGACCAAACGAGCATTCGCTATTCTATCCCCCACTCTACGAAATCAACGAATCACGTTTTGTGTAACGTTCGAATTTCGTAGAGTAGGGGGTTAGAATAGCGAATGCTCGTTTGGTCTGTATGCACCTTGACATACGAAAAAGTCTACTGTGATTCATAAATTTCGAGCATTTATCGAGGCTTTAGGCTCGAGGGCTGGGTGGTCAAACCCGATTAGTAGAGCAAACTGGTTTTTAAAATATGAACAATATGACACTAACGTGAGGTTGTTATTTCAATGAAAATATGTCTCGACTTATCGGGTTTGAGCCCTGAACCCTCGTTATGTACCTTTATCACTCTAATGAAGGTGCCATTAGACTGAAACAGACAAATCCACAAAATATGCCTGTACGAAAATAATAACGTCGCTATGCGACCATTGTGTGATGGAAGTTTTCGTGTGAACGGGTGCATGTGCATGTGCATATTGTGCATCGCAGAGTGCAGATCAGTGCGCCGCCGCTTTTATGAACAGATAACTACTAAACCGAGAATGAAAGGCGGTTATGAGTTCGGTAAATGATAGGCGTCTAGAATTTTAGGTTTGAATTTCGGTAAGGCTCATTGTATTTATTATTACTTGTTTAACACTTGATGTTTGATATGTATTTAATATTGCTATTACACAATAAGTCCTACATTCCTATGTACTTTACATAAATAGTAAAAAAACAGTACGAATTCTTAAATGTCAAAAACGTAACGAAGAGATTTATTCTGGTAATGAAGCGCCACTCTGATTTCCGAAGGCTTTCGTTTTTTCAATACAAGTGTAACTTCTGCTGCCTTTAAAATTGACCAATGATAGTCTGGCAAACGAAAGATGAGAATGAGTTTATTACGGAACTTTTTATATGGCATCTTAGGTATCACAAACTGAATTGTCAAACGTGATATTCTGCCATTCGTTCGACTTGACATCGATTGTTTGCTTTCCACAATTACAACATTTTAAGGTGTTTATGACGAAAAAAACTATAAATAAGTAATGTTCGTAAGCTGCTGCATACTATAATAAATAAATATAAAGAAAATCAAGAAGAGAGAAACAGAAAATAATTATGAAAATTCATTAATGTTGCCTTATTTGTCCACAGCGCACAGACCCGGAGCCCGAGCAGACGGGGGCGGAGCCCGAGCTGCGCTGTGGCTGGGGCGCCCTGCGACCAGGGTGGCTGCAGCGCTTCAGGACGGCCAAGTGGGCGCTGTTCTGGCTATGCTGGGCTGGGGCTGTCCAGGGTAAGTACTCCACAGGACCTGGCCACTCACGTTCACTCCAACGAAGGTGTGAGTAACAGAGACACAACCTCGTTTGTGGATTTCGAAGTCCGTGGTCCCAGCGACCCTGCTGGGAGGCTACCAATGATCTACTATGGTCCATTCATCCTTAGTAGCTGCTGATTCCTTGCTTAAAAATTAAGCAATTCACTAATCACTACGGACGGACTGCACAAATACGGAATCAGGTATTTTGGTATAGGCAAATATGGCAGTTTACAACAGAAAACGTGTACTTGTAGGTTAGAAAGGTGTTTACTAGATTAGACAACTAAGGATGAATGGACTTTAAATGCGATTAATTTAGGGTTCTGCTTGTCAGTTCTTAACATTCTATGGAACTGACACATCGTGATTCATATTAGGTCCCTTACTCCCGATTACCTTCGCTGTAAATTTAAATTTGACGCTCCGCGCCCTGGCTCCGATCTCCGATCCTCCCGTAGCCTTAAATTGATAGTCCCCCGACATCGAACCAGTTTCGTGTCTTATTCTTACACGGTCCGCGCAATACGGCTTTGGAATGATCTCCCCCTATCGATACGACAGGCTCAGAGCAAGTTCTCTTTCAAGCGCATGTTGCGCAAGCATCTCTTGGACAAGGTTCAGGCATCGTACTCCTGATGTTTCACAGTAGGTAATATGTATTATATTTATGTATATTTGTGTAAGTTTATTAAATTGCATATAATATTTGTGTATGTTTATTGCTGTTTAGTGATTTTAGTGTTTTTTTTTGTTTTCTTACTTTACGACCCTGCACCAACTTTATCTTTCTGTTTGTCCCAATGGTTGACTGGTAGAGAATGCCTTATGGCATTAAGTCCGCCTTTTGTACTCCTGTTTAGTGCAATTAAGTTTAAATAAATAAATAAATAAATAAATAAACTGAAATCGCATTGGTATAGATCCAGGTAGCTCCTCTGGAGCCCGAGCAAACTGGAGGCTGGAGCTTTGCCACCAATGGCTGGAGCGCTTATGGACTGAGTGGCGCTGTTGTGGTTATGCTGGGCTGGTGCTGTCCAGGGTAAGTACTGTCCGCAGCGCACAGACCCGGAGCCCGAGCAGACGGGGGCGGAGCCCGAGCTGCGCTGCGGCTGGGGCGCCCTGCGACCAGGGTGGCTGCAGCGCTTCAGGACGGCCAAGTGGGCGCTGTTCTGGCTATGCTGGGCTGGGGCTGTCCAGGGTAAGTACTCCACAGGACCTGGCCCTCACGTTCACTCCAACGAAGGTGTCATAAGAGTGGCAGAGACACATCCTCGAAATTTGTGGATTTCTAACCTAAAAGTACACGTTTTCTGTTGTAAACTGCTGTTTCCTTGATTAAAAATTAAGCATTTCACTAATCACTACGGACGGACTGCACAAATACGGACTCAGGTATTTTGGTATAGGCAAATATGGCAGCTTACAACAGAAAACGTGTACTTGTAGGTTAGAAAGTTGTTTAGTAGATAAGACAACTAAGGATGAATGGACTTTAAATGAGATTAATTTAGGGTTCTGCTTGTCAGTTCTTGACATTCTATGGAACTGACACATCGTGATTCATATTAGATCCAAAACTGAATTGCATTAGTATAGATCCCGGCAGCTCCTCTGGAGCCCGAGCAAACTGGAGGCTGGAGCTTTGCCACCAATTTCTGGAGCGCTTAAGGACTGCTGAGTGGCGCTGTTCTGGTTATGCTGGGCTGGTGCTGTCCAGGGTAAGTACTGTCCGCAGCGCACAGATCCGGAGCCCGAGCAGACGGGGGCGGAGCCCGAGCTGCGCTGCGGCGCTTCAGGACGGCCAAGTGGGCGCTGTTCTGGCTATGCTGAGCTGGGGCTGTCCAGGGTAAGTACTCCACAGGACCTGGCCCTCACGTTTACTCCAACGAAGGCGTCATAAGAGTAACAGAGATACCCTCGTTTGTGGATTTCGAAGTCCGTGGTCCCAGCGGCCCTGCTGGGAGGCTACCAATGATCTACTATGGTCCATTCATCCTTAGTAGCTGCTGTTTCCTTGCTTAAAAATTAAGCAATTCACTAATCACTACGGACGGACTGCACAAATACGGACTCAGGTATTTTGGTACAGGCAAATATGGCAGTTTACAACAGAAAACGTGTACTTTGTAGGTTAGAAAGTTGTTTACTAGATAAGACAACTAAGGATGAATGGACTTTAAATGAGATTAATTTTAGGGTCCTGCTTGTCAGTTCTTGACATTCTATGGAATTGACACATCGTGATTCATATTAGGTCCTAAACTGAATTACATTAGTATAGATCCAGGTAGCTCCTCTGGAGCCCGAGCAAACTGGAGGCTATAGCTTTGCCACCAGCTGGAGCGCTTATGGACTGCTGAGTGGCGCTGTTCTGGTTATGCTGGGCTGGTGCTGTCCAGGGTAAGTACTGTCCGCAGCGCACAGACCCGGAGCCCGAGCAGACGGGGGCGGAGCCCGAGCTGCGCTGCGGCTGGGGCGCCCTGCGACCAGGGTGGCTGCAGCGCTTCAGGACGGCCAAGTGGGCGCTGTTCTGGCTATGCTGGGCTGGTGCTGTCCAGGGTAAGTACTCCTCAGGACCTGCTATGCTATTCTCTTATTCACACATTCGACGCTGCGTTCGTCAACGAGCTCGACGACGAGACAGCCTTCACTTCGACGTAGAGCGCAGCGCTGCAAAAAACGGTATTCACTAACATAGAACAGCTCGTCGTCGAACTGTAGGCGGTAACTCTCGACGCAGTGTAGTTCCAGCTCACGCCGCATTCGTCGCCGAGCGCTAGTGTCGTTTAAAGTGCATTAGTGAATACCATTTTTAGGCTCGACGCTGCCGCAGCGCTGACACAGCGCTGTTAGCAAGTCGGTTTCCTTAGTGAATAACACTGCTGGCCCTCACGTTCACTCCAACGAAGGTGTCATAAGAGTGACAGAGACACAACCTCGTTTGTGGATTTCGAAGTCCGTGGTCCCACCGGCCCTGCTCGGAGGCTACTAATGAGCTACTAAATGAGATTAATTTAGGGTTCTGCTTGTCTGTTCTTGACATTCTATGGAACTGACACATGACGATTCATATTAGGTCCTAATTTGAATCGCATTGGTATATACCAAGGTAGCTCCTCTGGAGCCCGAGCAAACTGGAGGCTGGAGCTTTGCCACCAATTTCTGGAGCGCTTATGTACTGCTGAGTGGCGCTGTTCTGGCTATGCTGGGCTGGTGCTGTCCAGGGTAAGTACTGTCCGCAGCGCACAGACGCGGAGCCCGAGCACACGGGGGCGGAGCCCGAGCTGCGCTGCGGCTGGGGCGCCCTGCGACCAGGGTGGCTGCAGCGCTTCAGGACGGCCAAGTGGGCGCTGTTCTGGCTATGCTGGGCTGGGGCTGTCCAGGGTAAGTACTCCAAAGGACCTGGCCCTCACGTTCACTCCAACGAAGGTGTCATAAGAGTGACAGAGACACATCCTCGTTTGTGGATTTCGAAGTCCGTGGTCCCAGCGGCCCTGCTGGGAGGCTAGCAATGATCTACTATGGTCCATTCATCCTTAGTTGTCTTATCTAGTAAACAACTTTCTAACCTAAAAGTACACATTTTCTGTTGTAAACTGCTGTTTCCTTGATTAAAAATTAAGCAAGTCACTAATCACTATGGACGGACTGCACAAATACGGACTCAGGTATTTTGGTACAGGCAAATATGGCAATTTACAACAGAAAACATGTACTTGTAGCTTAGGAAGTTGTTTACTAGATAAGGCAACTAAGGATGAATGGACTTTAAATGAGATTAATTTAGGGTTCTGCTTGTCAGTTCTTGACATTCTATGGAACTGACACATCGTGATTCATATTAGGTCCTAAACTGAATCGTATTGGTATAGATCCAGGTAGCTCCTCTGGAGCCCGATCAAACTGGAGGCTGGAGCTTTACCACCAATATCTGGAGCGCTTTATGGACTGCTAAGTGGCGCTCTTCTGGTTATGCTGGGCTGGTGCTGTCCAGGGTAAGTACTGTCCGCAGCGCACAGACCCGGAGCCCGAGCAGACGGGGGCGGAGCCCGAGCTGCGCTGCGGCTGGGGCGCCCCTGCGACCAGGGTGGCTGCAGCGCTTCAGGACGGCCAAGTGGGCGCTGTTCTGGCTATGCTGGGCTGGGGCTGTCCAGGGTAAGTACTCCACAGGACCTGCTATGCTATTCTCTTATTCACACATTCGACGCTGCGTTCGTCAACGAGCTCGACGACGAGACAGGCTTCACTTTGACAAAAAACGGTATTCACTAACATAGAACAGCTCGTCGTCGAACTGTAGGCGGTATCTCTCGACGCAGTGTAGTTCCAGCTCACGCCACATTCGTCGCCGAGCGCTAGTGTCGTTTAAAGTGCATTAGTGAATACCATTTTTAGGCTCGACGCTGCCGCAGCGCTGACACAGCGCTGTTAGCAAGGCGGTTTCCTTAGTGAATAACACTGCTGGCCCTCACGTTCACTCCAACGAAGGTGTCATAAGAGTGACAGAGACATAACCTCGTTTGTGGATTTCGAAGTTCATGGTCCCAGCGGCCCTGCTGGGAGGCTACCAATGAGCTACTAAATGAGATTAATTTAGGGTTCTGCTTGTCAGTTCTTGACATTCTATGGAATTGACACATCGTGATTCATATTAGGTCCTAAACTGAATCGCATTAGCGGGGTAACCCCCAAGGAGGAAAGGGACAGGGGTATACAACTCGTACAGCTTTGTCCCTTTCTCTCGACCTAAACTGAACCGTGTACTACGTCATGGTACCCCCTGGTATCTTATAATCGTAAATAGAAAAATCGAAGCAACCACCAACACTCCAATTACGTCGAAATTCGAGTGGTCAAGATATCTACGGTAGGCCATAATCTAGAAAGCTTCTAACAAATGTAACAGATTATTCTAATATTTTATAATCATAGTTATGTATGGTGCGATGAAAGCAATAAACGATATTGTCACGAGAATTATAGTCACGATAAATATACGCATAAATTGTATCTTATGTTCTACACCTTAAGGTCAATTTTATTCACAAATTGTTACTAACACGCCAATCAGTATTTTATGAATTGCTCATGTTTTTAAATAACACTATTAAAGAAGCAATCATACTGTCCTGCTAATAAAGTT
>JALPQI010026145.1:0-14071 GCA_025490895.1 Thaumatotibia leucotreta | reverse complement strand
TTTTAACTATGTACATTTTTTCGTATCCCTTTACGACCGAGACAAACATTTTCTAAAATCTTATGAAAAATGAATGTAGATCGTTTTAAATTATCTTCGAATACTTGTAAAAAATAATTTAAAAAATCGAATTACCTTTTATCATTAAAAAAATCGCATGCACGAAAGTGACGTTCAGGATCTATACGTAAATGCAAGATCTTGCAAATTAGTATGGACATGCATAAAAACATTAATAAAACACATTGTTTATGAAAAAACTTCCTATTATAAGCGATCTTATATTTTTAGGGTTCCGTACCACAAGAAGAAAAAAAACGGAGCACTCATAGAATCACTGGCGTGTCCATCTGTCCATCTGCTACAACCGATTTACTCCGACAGTACTACTGGGCAGATTGAGTTGAATTTTCACACACCTATGTAAATTGGTGATCCAACGATGGATGTCAAACGTAAATAAATGAGTTTAAATGTGAAAGCTACTTTTAGACGGTAAATTAGAAAATAAAAATCAAAATTTTCACTTCATGATTTCGAGAAGATAAAAATGTGTTATCAATGCTAATAATAATATGATAAATGGATTAAAGCGACGATTTTTTGGAGTCGACGTGTAATAACCAGTACTATTTGCAATATATACTTTTACTGACTGGGAAAAACGAAGAATCTGTAAATTACATTACATTATACATATTCACACAAGAGAAAAAAACGATATTTACTACACATTGAGTTTTCCACAGTAATTCAACAATAGATTTAAAGATGAGAACGGAATTAACGGGTTTTAATAGCCAAACAAGAAAATATTTGTGGCTAAATACTTTAAAAGCTTATGCTAGAAAGTACTACGTCGTGCACAAGCAGAATTAAATAGCAATAATCTCGCACCTAGCTTTAGTGATGATATGAAGCTTCCGAAGATAGACATAGCAAAGTTAACAGGAAACTATCAAGATTGGACGTCCTTATACAATGTGTTTTTTTTCATTCATCCACGAATAACCAAAACTTAAGAAGAGTTCAAAAGAGCAACATTCATAATAGCAAGGCCAAAGCAATTCGAGAGATATTAGGTATGGACACCTATGGAGTGCCTAACAAAGATGAAAATACAAGATATTATTAACCCAGTTCCATGGATACGCTAATTAAAATACGATGAAATATATACCTAACGAATTAGACGAAATATGTAACCAATTCTTCAAAACATATGACTATGTTTCTTGGTTTCATTTTATGCGCAAAGACCGATTATACATATCCGTGCAAATATTTATGACGAGCTCCGTCCGAACCTACAATTTTGTGCACTTATTATTTACGGGCATATTGTTTACACAAAATTACTTCATTTTATTCTAATTTGTGCTAAATAAAAACGTTTAACTCTTTAAGAGTAAGTATCACTCAATAAATAGAATGTTTGGTACCGCAAATATACGAAATTACGAACTTACATGTGCACCTACTCCCACCAAAATACATCGCCATCTTCAACGCTGTCTTGCGACTGACTGATGCGGCCGCCCTAAGGTATTTGCTAATTTTACGTGTCGGCTAGTGTCTGCAGATTCGATCAGTATAGGTTTGACCTCGAAAATACAATTTACTTGGTGACAGGATTTTTGCAAAGTACCAAACCGGTCGGAAAGGGGTATGAAGGTCACCGGAAGACGCTTTGGTTGGCAGGTTGCTTCAAACTGGTGTATTATGGAGATCCAAAAGGGGGGCTATGTTCAGCGAGTGTCTTATTCCTGAAATGATGATGATGATATAGCTACGCAGAAATTACATTCAAACTTGTACTTGGGTACGTCTTGACGAGAAAATTCGCCCGTATTTACTTCCTTTCTCCTAAAAGTAAACGAACAATTTGTTTTTACTAGCGTTAACTAAATGCGGTCACATTTACATTTACAGGCGCTATGACCATTCTGGTCGTTACCGTAACCGTACGGACGTAGAATGATACTACGTTAGATACGTCTAAATTGGTTAATATACTATTAAAATTTTAGGATAATATCACACATCATTAACCATCTCAGTTCACTGCTGCTGGACGTAGGCCACTCCTATTAACTATGCGTATAGACGCGTTATGAGGTATAAAATGCCCATAATCACCACACTGGGCAAGCGGATTGACGATCACAGTAATTTGCCCACTATGATGACGCTGCTGCCAATAATCTCCTATCAAAAAATAGTCACTGATACTTGAATCCTTTAGTCGACTTGTACGACACCCGAGGGAAGAGTAGTCGCGGTGATGGCAAATGTATTCTTACTGCCGTCACCACACGGCCAATTGTTTCTTTCGGTGATATAGACATTTGATAAGATCCAATGGCACAGACAATACTTATCGGCTTATTATTGTTAAGTTAAGAGACGTTTATGTGTAAGGGGGTAAGAGTTTAAAATGGAAATACATACATATAATATACAGTGTGTGTCTATAATACTGGCTTTTATCGAAACCGATGAATGTGATGCAGATTTCTAGCCAAACCGTGAACATTATTCGATTCGAAATGCTAATTTTAAAAGTAATTAGCTTTCTAAGAAAAAATAATTGAGAAGCAATGTACTTCAAAATGTATCATTAATTTGTACTTGACAATGACAGATCGCAGCCACTCTCAACGTTTGACAACTAAGCAGTACACGCGCTACATTGATCGTTCGGAGGAAATAAAATTAATTGTACGGTCAATTTAATTATTTGTTATGTTAATACCTGAAAACGATTGCTAGTAATGCGTATTATTACCCATTTTCGTAAAAGCTCGGGTCATGGAAACACACTGTATATATCTAATAGCCTTCTGGTCTACCGCAAACATCATAAATTTTGGACATCTGTCTCTCCAATCAAATCTTCATAACTACTATAACTAATAGTGACAAATACGAAATTTACGGTTTCCGAAATTCTCAGCAAGTACCTATACTTGACTTCAAATTAAACGTCCCCTTCTACCCAATCCGTCCATCTAAAGCTTTTCGGCACTCGAGTTAAAAGCCCTAACCCAGGTGCTTTAAGTTCAAATAAGGCCCACGATAGCTTCAAACGGTTAAGAAGGCCTCTTACAAGGAGGCTCTCAGCGAAATTGGGCCCTTAATCAGTTTTTAAGACGAAAATTGGACAGCGCAGTACTAAAAACGCTACAAGTGTTGGCTTAACAAAATGTAGTTAGTACGTTTTGGAACTAGGATTTTTGGGATTCGTTCAAAGGATGATATGGGTTGATGAATTTGAGGATACGTCAATTGATTGTGGTTGATTGTTAATTTGGAAAAGGTATATGGGTTTCTTTTGATATTGGCTCTTTAGATAAGTTGATGGTTTGAGGTCAGGCCATTGTTATTGCTACTGGAATGGTTCCAGTATAAATAGTCAGTGCCGTAAAACCAAAACAACTGTAGTCCACTACTATAACTATGGTCCACAAGTTCAACTCGTAATTAAGCATCAATGGAATTTTTTTATTTTGGTTTTATCTAAGTTTTTAAATCATTAATGAGGAGACTTTTTGTAACAACTGAGTCAATAATATAATAAATACCTACACCAAATCGAAGATATTTTACTTAGTTTTGGATCATAGTTGGGAGCTTTTCGACTATAGTTGGGTAGTTTGACGGTGTCTGGTTTTCCACCAAGGTGAAAAAGGGTTATTTCAAAGCCATTGGATGTTTTGAGTGTTGTGTGTAGGCCTAGTGACAACCCTAGCCTAGAAGTGAATAATCAAGATCAAGTGCGGGTAGTTCGAAAAACCCGCGCAGCTCGAAGGTGTTGATACATTCTCTCGCCAGTCTGTCTGCGACCACGGATGTAACGTCATGCCCGAAACGTCAGGATATCGACGCTTATCTAAAACAACTCGGTATCTCGAAATAGTCCATTTTGCAATTAACTATAAAACTAGGCGCAGAATACGCTAAAGTTTATCGTGACTAAGACTCCCGTGTTCTAGTTCAAAATTTTACCACTGTGGCAGCATTGTGCCGTTATGCCATTGGTGGAGAGTCGAAGCCATTTTATCTGCAAGACCGGCCATAGGCCAGTTAAACCACAGAAATTGACGCCGTCACTGCGTTTGTTTGTAGACTAACGGCACATCTCGAAATTATACAACTATAGAACTTAAAGATTATGTAAAACAGTGGCATAATTGGAAATAGTTCAGTGGAACAGTGGTAACTTGTTGTGCAATACATAATTATTCGTGGATGGCGCATTATCCGTGAAACAGTAAGTAGACATGTTATAACTTAATAGGAAATAAGCAAGTGTTGTCGAAAATAATGAAAGTTGACTTGTTTACCTAATCGAAATGAGCTTTTGTACTACATAAGATTAAGTTAATTTAAGGTATTCTATATGAATTCAGAACATGTTCATTATAATTTTGCAACTAATAATTTGATTCAAAACGAGTACAGTCACCATAAACGATAAATAACTATAGTAATGTTCAGTAATTTATAGTATTATATTTATATAATATTACTGAACATTATAACCGACATACCGACCCGGGTATGTCGTTAAACTACGTCCAAAACCACCGATGGATGGGCAGCAGCATCCCTGTAATGCGGTGTACTAAACTGCGATCGCCAACCCGCCTGCCAAGCGTGACGATTATGGCATATACCCCCTATGAGAAGTGCAAACAAAAAATGGCCCCGAGGTTCCGGCGACTCCCAGTGCTCTGGCTTTGGTAGCGGTCAGGGCACTAGCGGAGTCAGGGGTGCGAAGAATCTCCGGCGAAGATCCGGCTACCACCACCGACAACCTTTGGCCCTGGCAACACTTAACACGCGCACACTGCGGACAGACGAGAGATTGGCTGAGCTCGAGGAAGACCTGAGCAGGTTACGACGGGACGTTATTGGGCTATCGGAAGTCCGAAGAGAGGGTGAGGGCACGATAACCCTCAAGTCCGGTAACCTGCTCTATTTCCGGAAGGGCGACCAACAGTCCCAGGGAGGTGTCGGGTTCCTCGTCCACAAGTCCCTCGTGAGCAACGTGGTGAAGATCGAGAGTGTGTCGACTAGGGTGGCGTACCTTATACTCAGAATATCCAAGCGGTACTCGTTGAAGGTCATACAGGTCTACGCTCCGACTTCTTCACACTCCGACGAAGAGGTAGAAGCTGTGTATGAGGACATATCAAAAGCCATGCACAGTCCTGAAACCTACTTCACCATCATTATGGGGGACCTTAACGCGAAATTGGGCAAGCGAAACGATGATGAGCTGAGAGTGGGGCAATTTGGGGCTGGGTCTCGTAATCACCGGGGTCACTTACTAGCCAGTTTTATGGAGAAGGAGGGACTCTACATGATGAACTCCTTCTTCAAGAAGCGAGAACACAGGAAGTGGACCTGGATGAACCCAGATGGTGCAACCAAAACCGAGATTGACTTTATCATGTAGACTAAGAAGCATATATTTAATGATGTCTCTGTGATCAACGCGGTTAAAACCGGAAGCGATCACCGCCTTGTAAGGGGCATATTAAATATAAGCGTCAAGCTAGAGCGATCTCGATTGATAAAGTCTACGCTCCGACCAGCACCGATCCAACTCCAAAACCCCGAGAGCTTCCAGCTCGAACCGCAAAATCGTTTCGATTGCCTACCCAATGACGTGGATGTGAATGAGTATAACGACGGGTTTGTCGCAGCTGTCCATTCCACTGGGTCAAAGTTCTTTAAGACCCAGCGGAAGAAAGGCAATAAGAGGCTCTCTGATCCAACTCTAAAGCTCATGAAGGAAAGGAGTGAGATGGTTCTACAATCCCCAGAAGATGCCGCATCATATCGCCGGCTCAATAGACAAATCTCCAAGTCGATTACCCGCGACATACGCCAATTTAATACCAACCGGATTAAAGAGGCTATTGACCGGAACAAAAGCTCTAAAGTTTTTGCGAGAGATTTGTCTATTGGTCAGAGCTGGTTTGCGAAGCTGAAGACTGGGGACGGTAGGATCGTTTCATCCAAACCTGAGTTTTTGAGTGAGATAGAGAGCTTTTACGGACAGCTGTACACATCAACACAAAGACCCATCTCCAATTTAGCTAACGACCCACGAGCTAAATTGACTCGACACCATACCGAAGATATACCGGACGTCAGCCTGTACGAGATTAGGATGGCTCTCAAACAACTCAAAAACAATAAGGCACCAGGCGATGACGGAATAACAGCCGAATTCCTGAAGGCGGGTGGGAAACCAGTCCTTAGGGCCCTTCAAAATCTGTTTGATTCCGTCATCTTTAGAGGCAAAACGCCAAAGGCATGGAGCAGGGGTTTGGTGGTGTTGTTCTTCAAAAAGGGTGACAACACCCTGTTGAAGAATTACAGTCCCATCACGCTTCTGAGCCATGTCTATAAGTTGTTTTCGAGAGTCATCACAGACCGTCTCACACGCAGGCTCGACGACTTCCAGCCTCCTGAACAAGCCGGTTTCAGAAAAGGTTTCAGCACCGTAGACCACATACACACGCTCCGTCAAGTTATACAAAAGACCGAGGAGTATAACTTGCCCCTCTGCTTAGCGTTTGTGGACTACGAAAAGGTAGCTGCGGTGCCAAGTAAACTACCGGTACATGGAAGTGCTGAAGTGCCTGTACGAAAACGCCAATATGTCAGTTCGCCTCCAGGACCGGAACTCGAAACCAATTCCATTGCAGCGAGGAGTAGGACAAGGAGATGTTATCTCTCCTAAATTGTTCACTGCTGCACTGGAAGATGTTTTCAAGGTTCTGGACTGGAGGGGATTTGGCATTAACATCAATGGCGAGTACATCACTCACCTTCGGTTTGCCGACGATATTTTAGTCATGGCTGAGACCATGGAGGACTTAAGTACTATGCTCAATGATCTCAGTAGAGTCTCTGAAGATGTTGGTCTTAAGATGAACATGGACAAAACGAAGATCATGTCGAACGTCCATGTGATACCCAACTCCAGTGAAAGTTAGAAACTCTCGAAGTTGTTGGCGAATATGTCGTCGGGTTAAAGGCAGAACCAACTATTTCGATGAAGTGGGTTTTGACAAATCGTATTTTATGCCAATGACATAGAATAGTATTTGCTAAAAGATGTTTTACCGAAATAGTTGGTTTTGCCTTTAAACCGGCGATGTATACCTGGGACAAACTGTCCAGCTGGGTAAGTCCAACTTCGAGAAGGAGATCAATCGTCAAATCAGACTGGGTTGGGCGGCGTTCGGGAGACTACGCAATATCTTCTCGTCCAATATACCGCAGTGTCTCAAGTCGAAGGTCTTCGACCAGTGTGTGTTGCCAGTGATTACTTACGGATCTGAAACGTGGTCGTTCACTATGGGACTCATTAGGAGGCTCAGAGTCACTCAACGAGCGATGGAGAGGGTAATGCTCGGGGTTTCTCTGCGAGATCGCATCAGGAATGACGAGATCCACAGAAGAACGAAAGTGACTGACATAGCCCAAAGAATTACAAGAAGTTACAAAATTACACCAATTATCTTGTCTTATAAACTTAAATATGCCATTATAATCTGTAAAGTTTTATTATTATTATGACGCATGTTGTTTATTGTTTATTGTTGTTTATTGTTTATAAAAAATACAATTGTACCTTACAGCTAAGGCCAGAACAGTACAAATTGGCAAAAACATTTTACTTAATAACATAATATAAGTTCGTACAAACACAATTTTTAAACATTACTCGATACTACTTACAGGCATCTCTCTCTCGATCACTCTCTTACACTCGTTCATCAACCGTCCCAACGTATCCACAAACAAATCACATTTTGGCTGTGCTTCGAGCAAGGAGTTGAGAAGTGCATGTGCGCGTGCGACGGGTGTCTGTGTGTGCGCGCGCGTGCGGGCCGCGCCTCCGGCCAGCAGCGGGTGACTGCGCGCCCGGGTGTACTGGTTAGGTACGAACAAACGAACGAAGGCTTCTACAAGGGCTACACTGTCAACGGTATTTCTGAGGACACCGACAGAGAATTTAGCCAAAGAAAGTAACCTACGCAACTGCAGCGAGTCGTACCCTAGATGCCCCTGCAGAAATAGCGTAGGATACATATAGGGATAGTAAGCGTATACTTTCTTATAGAGAGCCCGCAGAAACGCCTTTTGTACTTGTTCTAGCATGAGGATGTACTTGCTCTCGTGCGGGCTCCACAATATTGCACTTGTTTCGAGCATGCTGCGCACAAGCGCCGCATATAGAGCGCGAGTGGCGTGCACGGTTAAAGGAGCGGAATTGCGCATGACGAACCCTAGCCTTTTATATGCGGCCTTAGACACTGCCTGAGCATGATCGCGGAATGTGACTTCTGGGTCAAACGAAACTCAAACACGCGCACAAGAGGACACAACCTGAAACTAGTAACAACAAAGCACAAAACAAATATAGGAAAAAACTTCATTGCAAACAGAATAGTACAAGCTTGGAACAAATTACCCTCTGAAGTTGTGAACTCTACCAGTGTTAATCAGTTCAAAAATAGACTTGATAAACTATCCAAACAGTGAAATCGTGTTATGTGAACTATGATTTAGACGTACCAGCTTTAGCTGCCTGTCTAAAATAAAATAATAATAATAATATTAATAATAACGTAACTCCCAGATCGCGCACCTGCTCCGACCGCGACACAATACCGCCTCCGATATTGTAATCGAACACTCGCGGGGTGCGCGACCGGGTGAAAGACATCATCTCACACTTGCATGTCATTTAAGACCATTATTGTCCATATAAAAAAAAATGTATTTAAACATTAAAACGAAATAAGTTACTATTCTTTATAAATGTTTTTAGAATATTTGTCTTAATGACAAATAATCCGCTATTGTTCATAAGAAAAAAATAAAATCTTGATACTTTTTCTATTGTGACTTTAATGCACATAAACAAAATCTTATTTACGTTACGACTCGATTTTCTGCTGGCACAAGTCTAAGTTGTGTGTTTTTTTGAGTTTTTTTTGTATTGATTATACGGTTTATTAATTTTATTTTTGTTATTTCGCATTCTCGAATAAAAAAGGATGCTATGGCTAAAAGAAGATTTCCAATTGGTTTTTTTAATAAAAAGTTATGAGTAATTATTTTTTGTGTTTTTTTAAAAGCTCTCTCCTGAAAAAACACACATTTTGAGATACCGAGTTGTTTAAGATAAGCGTCGATATAATTAAACGTTAGTTTACGCGATTATAAAAGACCCGTTTATCTTTAAAATATAAGGGCCTTGTACGTTTTAATTGGATTACCTCCTAAAAAAAATCTCCACCAAAACGAACGAAAGGTCAAAAAAGGCGTTCAACAGTTCATTTAGTTACAAAAGGCGAATATCAAAGGTTCCCAAAGTTTACCGAGCCAAGACTAATTCTTGGGGAATGCAATAAAACTTTGATAAAGTAAACCAATTTATTGTGGAAATATTTCAAAGGTTGATTTTACTCGCCTTTTATCTTTTATGTAAATTCAATTGAATTAATATCTAAGGGCTATGTAAATTATGGGATTGAGATACTGGATGAAAGTTTTTGGGAATAGTTATTTTAATGAACTAAGCTGTAATCATAGATTACGAATTTAAATATTAAATATCACAAACCAAAGAAAAAAGACCGAATTTTACGAATGCTGGAGGTGGCAATGGGCAGGCCACATTGCACGCAGAACAGATGGTCGATGGGGTCGAAAAGTGCTCGAGTGGAGACCATGGCTAGGCAAATGCAGCGTAGGGCGTCCACCCACAAGATGGACAGACGACCTTATGAAGGTCGCTGGGACACGCTGGATGGAGGTCGCATCTAACCGGTACATGTGGAGGTCCAGAGGGAAGGCCTATGTTCTGCAGTGGACGTCTTATGGCTGAGATGATGATGATGATGATGTTGGAGGTGGGATTTGAACGCAAGTTATCACCTTTTTATAAACCATAAGGCCACTCCAGCTTAGGGGACAACAAACAACAACAAAAACAATTAAACTCAAATTGTTGCGGCACAAAATACATGTAACGAACATTTACATTAAACCTTTAAGAAAAGATCGTTCTATATATGCAACTATCTAGTAGCTTGATATACACTATATACAGGGTGCCCGCAAAGAAAAGAAAAAAAATTCAACAGCGGATTTCTGACCAAATTTGAAGTTAAAAATGTCATATGAAGTATTCTGGATTCAGTCTATTTTTTTCTTAAAACCATTTTAGACCGTTACGCTATGATAAACGCATCTTAAGAAACGATTTTGTCACCATATTGTCTTAGTCTTGTCACACTTATTTGACAGAAATCAAATGAACAAAAATATTTTTAATTATCTAGCAAATTAAAAAAAAAATACTTTAAAGTACATTTTTTGCGATAGTTTTATTAATACAATCCTTTTTTTGTGTATTAAGGCATTAAAAACATAAAAAAAAACAAAAAAAAAATTTTTTGTGCAGATTTATCCAAAATTCATTTAACATTTTTTGCTTCTTTTAGTCTCAGGAATATGCTGTTATACGTCAAGCACACATCAACATGTCATGTAAACACACGGGGAATTTGAAAACCCAATTGCAACTGTAAGATTGACCGAAAAGTTTGTACAAGGGATTTGCTTCAATATTTTGACGCAAGTCCTTCATTCATTATCTACATTTTTTGCAATTAGTACTTCATTTGGATGTGTGTGTAATCATCGGAGATCGGACAAATGTGCGTCTTTGCTCGCAATAATATGGACATGACTCCAAAGTTAATTGAAAAATTAATCATTTAATCATTGTCAGAAAATTACCTATTTGACACCAGTAAGTATGAAAACCTTTGTACTCGTAAATAGTCACCTCAAAGCTTCGAAATCAAAATTATTCGTTTAATTATCCATTTAATCAAATTTGGAGTCATATTCCATATTATTGCGAACAATGACGCACATTTGTCCGATCTCTGGTAACCATTCACCTCAACTCTGGTGAAATTTCCTATGCCCACATAACAAATAAATAAATAATAATAAATAAATATCTTGGGACATCTTACACAAATCAACCTAGTCCCACGGTAAGCTCAATTAAGGCTTGTGTTGTGGGTACCAGGCGACGATATATATAATAGATAGATACGTATAGATACTTAGATACATACACAGCCATGACCAAGGAACAAACATTTGTGATAAATAAATACACAAAGAATGCCCTCGCCGGGATTCGAACCCGGAACCTCCAGCTTCGTAGGCAGGGTCACTACCAACTAGGCTACAGAGGCTGACAAACAAGCTTTAATACAGCTTACCGCGGGGCTAGGTCGATTTGTCTAAGATGTCCCAAGATATTTATTTATTTAATATAATTATAGGAATAGTAAAGTTTATTACATGCTTGGTTTTCGAAGCCACATTGATCTGTATTTTGTTCCAGAATATTGCACTAATAAATAAAATTAAACGTTTAAACTCATGTGTACTTAGTTATTACACGCGACATGTTCTAGAGAGCCTAGGTCTCCATTATCAAGCACTGAGCCCGCGTTCACGCCAAGCGACTCGCTGACACGTGAGTTTAACCGTTTAATTATATTTATAGTTATTATATCTTATAAAAGTTTTAATTCACCATTTAATCACTACATAGTATAAAATAAAGTCACTTTTTCTGTCCCTATGTCCCTTTGTACGCTTAAATCTTTAAAACTACGCAACGGATTTTGAAAGTTTTTTTTAATAGGTAGAGTAATTCAAGAGGAAGGTTTTTATGTAGGTATAGTACCCGTGCGAAGCCGGGGCGGGTCGCTAGTAGTTAATAAATAATTTTGATTTCAGTTTTCACAATAAATTCAACATTGTACACTTCTTTTATTTACAATTCTAAGCCCAGAAACCTTTGAATTGCCTCCGTTGGCCGGTAGATGGCATTAATTGATATTGCAGCGGTCTACCGCGATTCTGCGGTTAGGCCCGCTGGAACCACTTACGCTTGTTAAAACCCTATTTAAAATGGTTATTATTACAAATAATTTTAGAACACTGTTACTATATTTAGTCAAATGTTGCGTTAATACGCTCAGTGCTTGATAATGGGGACCTAGGCTCTCCGAAGCATATCGCGCGTAGTGACTAATTGACTATAAAACTGTTCACCAGTAGAAACGAAAAAAGACTAAACAAATATGGCTGACAACCAAAAGTCACCAAGTACCAAATCCCTACTTGAAATAAAGCTCGTATCTCAGTTCCGATTCAATTCTGACATAAAATATGAGGTTGCTAAGTACTGACAGTTTTTGCAGTGAGTTACCTAGCGAGATATATTTTTTCATCACACTTGCTGTCTAAGCGCGCCATTTCAATTGCTTGCATGCGTAGCGGGAGTAATAGATAAGTGAAATTCCCTAGGGAGTAATAGAAATGTTAGTACGTCATTGAATAATATTTTGTCTTCAAACTATTTTTTTTGCTCGCAAGTGTGTTGAAAACCATTGTATGCATTGCGGTCGGTAAGCGGAATACTAACTCGAGTCATTAAAAGCCCTCCGCCTACGACGTCGGCCTTCTAATACTCTCGTTAGTAATACCGTACTTACCTCGCTAGATGCACTATGTACTATTGTCTTCTCGTAAAGCGAATCTGTAAAGTTCTCAGTCTAATACTCAACCAGCAATAACAGAATCCTAATGTACTGTCATAGTACGGTCAAATCGTACATAATTTTACCCTAAACTCGCAAATCAAGTAGTATCGCTGCATTTTTGGTATGTTGTTTAGACACCATAGGACAGTATAAAACCATATTTTGCAAGCAAAAAAAAGTTGTGCTAGCTGGGTAGTACGTGAAAAACTGCGAAATTTACGGCCATTTTTTAGTTTCTGATTTTTATTTAATAAACCTTTCGTTTTTGATATCATATGTAAATAAACGTTTAAAGACTAATAAATTTCCAACAAGTTGAGCTAACATGCATTACCGTAAGTCTTATAGTTTCAGAGATTCGAGACTTTAAAAAGTACCCCTTTTTGTAAACTAGATAAATTTTTGTGTTTTGCTAACGTTTTCGACTTAATATCGCCTCACCTAATTATGTTACAAAAATCATGCAATATTGACCTTATAGCGCACTTAATATTCTTTAATTTAAGGGTAAAATTAGGTCTGTGAACTTTGTAGTTGAAAGTATAAGCCCGAAATTCCAAAGGCAGGAGGCCTGCTATCTAAGTTTTTCATACAAATCGCAAGTCGAGTTGCAAAGCTGCAATGCTGGTATATTATAAAGGCCTTATAGATATATACGAAAATGCATATTAAAAGAAAAACAAAAAAATAATTTGGGCATAGGACGTAAAAAACGGAAAAAAAATCGCACTTTTTTTAGTTTTTGACGTTTAATTAAAAATCTATTATCTTTTTGATACTGATTGCTACAAAACTATTAAAGAACATTAAATTTGAAAGGATTTGAGCTACGTTGCATCACCGTAAGTTATATATATTTTGAGATACGACATTTCATAAAGTGCCCTTTTATCAAAACATAAACAAATTTTAGGTTACGTTAAAGCTATTCACTAAATATTGGCAAAACGTTCGCGCTAAGAAAAAAAAGTAATTGTAGATAATAACTACATTAAATTTGGAACAAATTGAGCCGATAACAATTACTGTAAATCTTATAGTTGGGGGTATACGAGGCTTCAAAACATGCATTTATTTTCTTAATTTAATGAAGGGCACATTTTGCAATGTCCTATCTCTAAATTTATATAATTTAGGGTAATGCAAGGTAGCTCAAATCCTTTAAAATTTAATATTCTTTCATAGTTTTATAGCAATTAGTATCAAAAAGTTATAGTTTTTTAGTTAATCGTCAAAAACTCAAAAAAGTCCGATTTTTTTCAGTTTTTTACGTCCTATACCTAAATCCTTTTTTTTTTCTTCTTGTAATATGCATTTTCGTGCATCCCTATAGAGCTTTTATAATATACAAAAATTGCAGCTTTGCAACACGACTTGCCATTCGTATGAGAAACTTA